>NDGM011082143.1:0-15771 GCA_002564305.1 Octomys mimax | reverse complement strand
TAGTTTTGTCCCACCCCACATCCACCTAAGTGAGTTCCCATTTTCTCCACCTTAGCCCCACATAGTTTTACACTATAAAAGTCCCTGGAAGAGACAGCTTCCCAGGGACAACCCATTCAAGACCCTCCTCCTGTCTCTCTCTCATATGGGAGTTTTCTTTCCCTCAATAAATATATTCTGCTCAAAAAAATTTTCCCTCCATATCTTGAGTATGTACTAGGCTTTCAGTGTAAGGTAAAATGAACTTGAAATGAAAAAATGACAATACAATGTGATACAGAGCTGTGGTAGAAATTAGTTCTAAGTTATGGAGAATTAATTCTCAGGTGTAGATGTCAGCTGGTTTCAGTTAGAAGAACACTGTGCATGGCCAACTATTCCAGACTGTGAGCCTACACTAGGAGGATGATGGTACAATTTACCTTTTGGGCTGCAAGGGAATGTGCCTCAGATCTTTCTTCTAAGTGGCTTCTGCTTTATACCACACACTCTGCTGTCATTTTTCCTTGTTAAATAATATAACAATTCTATTCTGAATATCTTCTGTTAGTAAAAAAAAAAAAAACTTGTTAATAAGCTCAGTTTTTCTGTATGGCTCTTATTCCATGGTACCTTGAATCCTCAAGATAAAGACTTTAGCCCGGGAGATAGCTCAGCTGTCTAAGTACCTGCCTGCAAAGCACAAGGACCTGGGTTTGATCCCTGGTACCACATGCTGTGCTGGCCCAAGCTGGCAACCGAAACTGGGTGTGGTGGCTCATGCCTGTAATCCCACTTATGGGGAGGCTGAGACAGGAGGATTACTATGATTCTGAGCCACATAGGGAGGCCCTGTACCAAAGTAAACAAACAAACAAATAAATAAAGGCTTTGCACACACACTCTCATTTAATATTCTCAAAATGCAAACAGAACTAGTGTCATCATCATTATCATTTTATGTCAGATGAAAATGTTATACTTCTCATTCAGTAGGGACCATTTATTTTCTCAGACCTTTTCTAACTGTGGATTAGCAGTGAGGTTAGTGCACTTTGTCCGAAGTACAAAACAAACAAGCATATGCTGGTGTCCTTTGGCATTAATGTCCCCCATGCATACCATCCTCTATTGCTCTCACTTGGTGCTATCTCTTTGTTACTCTCCTTCATTAAATGATGGCATGGTCAAAATCTTCTCTATTTTTGGTTCTTCATGATCCTGGCTGGAAACATTAGTATTCTTGTGCGTGACTCATTAAGCCCTCTGGCTTTTCATATTCCCTGTTTGTCTATCTCCAACGATTCCTACCTATCTACCATTCCCATGGCATGAACATCTCTAGAGAGCTCTGCATTTACCATCTGATAGGTTCTATCTTTGTTTAACATGTTCTATACATTCTCCTAGGGTGATATTTTGTTGATGAGATCATGTAGCAGTCCTCTGCTTAACGTCCTCCATGGTTTTCCACAACTCTTTAACATGGACTAAAGGGCCCTCTATGCTGGGATTCCTGCTTAATCTTTAGATTTATTTTCTGAGTACTATCACCCTGAATTTTTTTTTTTCCAGAACCGGAGATTGAACTCAGATCCTTGCGCTTGCCAGGGAAGCACTTGTTCCACTGAGCCAACTCCCCAGCCCCTGTTTTTTTTTTTTTTTCACCCTGAATTTTTGAAAAACTGGATTCTGTTTCTCTTGGTTTATAGATTTTGTGCCCTCATGTGACTCCCATATCTCCTTCCATGTTTAACTGGTTCTTTTGGCTCCTAAATTGGATTAATGAGGTGCTTTGTGAGCTCCCTAGATGGGAAAGTTATATCTGTTGTGTATATTCAGCATGCTGTACTCCTAATTTAAAATACCTATAAATGCTATTAATTACTTATGTGGTCATGTAGTTTATATATCATCCAACAACTAATAAGGACTGTTTTGTGATAATATTTATTTATTTCAATATCAGTGGAGTACCTGCAGTTGAGAGATACTCAAAACTTCTGATGGAGTTATGGAGACCACTTCATACTGAAAATACTGTAAACCAAAAAATGTGTTTAATACACCAAACCTGTTGAAAATCCTAGGCTAGCCACACAACGCACTGAAGAATATCATGTGTTCACTCTCGTGATTGTGTGGCTGACTGGGAACTTCAACTCATTGCAGCTGCCCACCAATAGTGTCTGACTACATATTGCTAGCTTGGAAAAGATCAAGTCAAAATTTCTTAGCTCCTACTACAAGCATATAATTTTTGCACCTTTGTAAAGCTGAAAAATTATAAGCTAAGAAAAGTGTATATTTATTGAATAAAGAAGGCTTTCTACCAGCTGTGAGTGAAATACTTGCTGACTGGATGAATGAAAGGATTGTGCATGTGGGGGGTTGTCCTCAAGGAGAATGAGACACTGGGTGGAATGCTGACTACTTTAATCAAAGAAGGGGCCATCAGAAAGAGCTTCTGGGTAACAAGGAGACATAGGAGAGGAAGGCTCAGCTCATTTCAGTGGAAATTTCGTGGAGTGGACTGTCTGAAGAGTTCTACTCATAAAACATTTGTTATGGTGTTGGAGTCGATATCCTTAAGTGGTCACATCCCTACACTGGATAAGCAAAGCTCTCAGCTCATCTAGTGCCTGTCTTAGGTGGAGCATAGTAGAAATGGATCCCGAAGGGGAGATTTAGACTCAGGACTTTTATTTAGAAGTATACATGAGAATGGTGACTATCCATGGGTGAGAAGAGTAGGATGAGCAGAGAAAGAAGTTAAACTATGACCCAATTTTCTCAGGTACTTCAGCTGACCCAGTGGGACTGTGACAACTGAAAGGATGCTTCAGTGCTGTTTAAGTTGAGTAAAGTGGGTTAGATCTTGGTATCCTTACATCACCAGCTTCCAAGGCTCCTTGGCTCTCTAACTTTCTGGGTGAGGAACTTGAAAGTAATGAGATGTTGAAGAAATAAAGTCAAGATACAGCTGGGAACAGAGGGAGCCTGCTCTCTGGATGGGAGGAAAAGAAACTGCTGAACCACCACAGCATGTTTATTTATACATTCAGCAAGTTGATGTCATGTGACACTTCTCTGCCTAGCAGCCTACTGCTTGGATTGCCTCGCACACCTGGCATTCTCTGGACTGGAGCACTTTGCTCATGTGGCTCATCTTGAGTGCCCTTTGTTCTCGGGCTAGTCTTGCTCCAGATCCACATGTGTGATCAGTCTTCAGCTTTAGTCACTCCCTACAGCCAGGGACTGTGCATTAGGACAGGAGAAGGAAAAGTAACCTTGGGTGAGGCATCCTTTTTCTCTTTACCATAAAATTGACTCAGTTATGAGGTTCTAGAAGCTGATACTCCTAGCACTGTAGGAATAAGCACAGAGTAGCACAACATCACTAAAGGATTTGCTGGAGTCTAAGATTGTTTTCTAGGAGTGAGAAATCTGAGCTCCAAAGCAGTTTGAGATTTCTTAGCTGACCAAAATTGATGTTTTATTTTTATTTATTTATTTATTAGAAAATCTTAGGGATGCATAGGGTTGGGGTGATAGTTAACACTGGACCTTGAGCCAGCTGGCTTGGTAAGGTGTCATTACCTGCTCTGCCTCTCTGCCCAACCACCTCTCCCTGTACGCAGTACCTTAGCTCTTTGTGCTTTTGCCAATCTACAGGCTAACATTGGCTTTGTCCAGGTGTTCCTCTAAGCCCTCTGGGACCTGCCAGCTGATAATAGCATCCTACCATCTCAGTGCTTTTTCACAGTCACTGTCCATGCTTTGAGGAAACATCAAGAAAGGACTTTCAGGGTAAAAAAAGACAGAACCAATGGTGAGATGGTGCACCAAGATATCAGGTGTACAACTTGAAGTCAGGCTCTGGGATTATGGTTGGGGGAAGCCTACCGACAACTGACCTTTTTTTGTCACAGTCTTTATGATGAGCATTTATGTCTTGGTTTGTGTGGTTCTTGTTTAATACCTTTTAGTAATTTCAAGTTTATTTCCCTCCAAATCAGAATAATTGTTCTTCTCGGATCTGACATAGGCATTGTCATTGAAAACTGAGAATACTGACAGAAATTAGGGGAGAACATATTGCTATAAGCTACTTGCTGAGACCAGACATCTACCAATATCATGAAATCTTCAGGTTTAGCCGGGGACATTCACAGGTGTATTCAGCATGACCAAAGGTTGGTATTCTCATCACTCATACACAGCATGAAGAGACAGCTCCTTTGTTCTTGGCAGAGCTGGGAGGCATGTTTCATGAGTTTGTAAATGTTAGTTACATAGATCTTGAATAATGTGTTTGATTTTATCTTTAGTGTTCAGAGGCTATTATGCAGCCCTTTGAATGAAAAATTCTCTTCACCATTGTTACTCCTAAGCTGGGGAAGAATATCATCACTGAGATTAAACTGGAGATGAAGAATATCTAGAGCTGAGCAAGGGGAGGAAATGGTGGAAATTTTCTGATTCTGAGGATTTTATCCTTTTCCAAGTTCTCTTGCTGAATCACTCTAAAAGATGCTTACTAAAATAAATCCCAGAGATCAGAAAAGTGCCATGGTCAGGCATTTTGTACAAATATGGTCTATGATTTGTTTGCTGAAGCTCTGCCTCTGAGTGTTTGATTTCCCTTATCTTCATCTCTTGTTAATGGTCGTTGTCATAGAGCCAGTACTTTCTGTGCCCTGCCCTAATATCTCTGTCTGAGTTCTTCTCTGTCCCTTTCCCCCATTTTTAGGAAGTTTTGTTCACTATTAAGAAAGAGTTCAAGGAGAGAGAGAAAGATCACACCCTGGAGAGGAACCTTCTTGCCCACTTTGAGGCAGTGGAAGTGACCCCTCCTATCTGACACACTTCTAGGATCTTCCTATCCTCTTAGGGTGGAAACACTCAGCAGGGGCTATAGTATCATGAAGGACTTAGGGTGTTATTTAGGGTGAGGAACATTGAGTCAACTCAGCCCTGTTTTTAGAGTTAAGTCTCTGCATTGCTGACTTCCCACAAATCTCATTTTTTATTTCATCTGCATAGTTATTTATTCAATAATTTAATCATGTGATATTAATTTATTTTCCCAATGTTTGCAAGTGCCAACCAGGTTCCAGTCCTTCCTGGAGCTTGCCTTGAGGCTGCGGCAAGGAAGGCATAGCATCTACTCTTCAGGAACTGGCCTAGTAGTTTTACAGCATAAGACAGTCATTGCAAAGATAAAACAGTAAGGGATTATCATAAGGAAGAAAAGGAGACATGTTGAACTGCCTTACAGAATTCAAGCAGAGCTTCATAAAATACAGGTGTCTTTCATTGAATCTCTGTGTTAAATAATATGTTCTGTGCCACTTATTCTCTCTTTTTTGTCAAAAGATTAAATACTTTTTGCCTGTAGGTTCCTGGGAATAAAGTCCCTTCTGCTTTTCCTCTGAGGATCACATAAGGATCTTGTGTTTACTTTGGCTGTTAATACTTAATAAGCATCTCAGGGCCTTTCCTCTAGGTTCACCTATCTCAAAGTACAAAGAAACAGGTTATTCTCAGGGACCAGTACCTCTGCTTTTCTACTTCATCTACAATAGTTTAGCTTCAGTCCCATTCCCCTACCAGCATTGCTGTGTCAAAGCATGGGTGCCCTCACAACTGCACAGCTGTTCTATGATTTCTCAGCTAAAAAGGGGAAATGCACTGAAGCTTGAAGCAGAGGTCTTAGTTAAGAAAGAGAATCAACCTCCTCTCTGTGGAATGTCTAGCACTGAAAGGTGAATTCTTGTATAATTTTGAGATTCTCCTGGAGGTCTCAGTAGAAATGTCACTGCTACTGACTTTGGAAAAAACATAAAGGCTAATAGATACATGCCAACCAGGCATTTCAAAATTTATACTTATCATGATTAGTATTTATAGTTTCCATGATTAACATTGTCATAATATAATGATATTAGGGCAATATTATATGCATCACTGATTTTTGAACAAGGCAAGCAGGGTGAGCTATAAATGTGCACCCCGCATGAATAGAGAGTCCTAACTTCATTGTTACATTTGCATGGGAACTGTCCAATATATTTGAAGATACTATTTCAGAGTGCACTTGTCTTTTAAGACAAACACACAGACACAAACGTGGTTTCAGGACTTTTGCTGCAGTGTGTGAGGTGGGGTGAAGCACATAGCTAAGGTTAAACCAATTACCTATTTATTTGGTATTTGGAGATATCAGAAACACTGAAATATTATAACAGTCAGGATGAGAGACGGACATACTGAAGATCTGAAGCAGTGGAGAATTACAGAGGCAAAGCAAAAAGAGAAACCTGTAATGTCATACTTAGTCATCCTATAATGTTGATGGCAATGATAAGGATAACTATCATTTATAGAACAATGTATATCAAGTTGTTCTTTCCATCATTTAATAATAAGCTTATAAGATTGATGTTTGTCCTATTAATATATAAAGAATTCAAGTTTTTGTTTAAGCTATCTACTAAAGTTTTGTCCTCAGAATATGCAAGGGACAGAGCTCAACTCAAACTTTGTCTCCAAAGTTTTATTTATCTCCCTGCATTGTTATCTCACCTGCTAGATTTTGATTATGAAGGTTAATGAAATATGGTTCTATCTCTTATAATAAAACATTAAGGCACTGCAAGGACTTTTACAGTAGTGATACAGCAGAAAGTTATGGATGAACAGAAGGATATCGTAAAGAATTCCTAATATAATGTGTTGATCTAACATAGTTAAGGAGTCTACATAAGGGGGGATATGGCATGAACTCTGACACTTGAGGAACCAATTTCTATAAAGGAGGGAGAAGAAAGAATACACATGAAGTATGTACAAAGTAAAATGGTGTATGCATATAATTCAAAAAATGTTGTAGAAGCTAAAGCAGAATATATTTGTAGAAATGTTATGTGTAAGACATAAGGTATATACAAAAGATAACCTTTGAAAAACTGTACACATGTCTTAAATGTATGATTTTATTCCATGCATTTAGTTCACTGAAGGACTTTAACCACAGGAGTAACATGATGTCATGTGCACTTCAGGAAAATCTGTAATTTCAGGGTTGAAAATAGAGTGGGAGGGAGTTTATAGAAAGGCAGAAAAACCTAATGAAATAGTCAAGGTAATTTAAGTTGGAGTGTGAATGAAGGCAGCCAGTGATATTGGGGGTTGAGAAAAAGAAGTATTTAGAAGAGAGGCAAAAAATATGCTTAATGGGACTTGATGAAGTGTTATGTAAAAATGTGTAACTTGATCTTTTTATTTATTTTTTTTTTGCGGAACCGGGGACTTAACTCAGGCCCTTGCGCTTGCCAGGGAAGCGCTTATTCCACTGAGCCATCTCCCTGGCCCATAACTTGATCTTTCTAGATCAAGTTGAGTATGTAATGATGTAATTCATAGAAGAGATAGAGGAGACTAGGAACAATAGGTAAGTTTATCCAATCTTGAATATATTGAATGTATGGTATCTTTTAAGGAAGCAAATGAGAAATTGGACTTGTGGTTTACAAAGGTATTGACTCAAATACATACATTTAGAATACATGAAAATATATAAATAACTGAAACCATGGGAATGGATGAAGTCTATTCAGAGATAATGAGTGGAATAGGGAAAGGACGAGAGGACAGAACTCTGGAATCAGCTTATAATGAGATAGAGAAGATAGTGAAGCTATAGAAATAGTAGCTGTAGAATGTTCAGTCATGCAAACTGTGGGAGACCTGCTTCAAAGCAACTAACTTGCTTACGATGTTCAGTAACACCCAGAGATTAATAAAGATAATTTTTTCAATTCAATAATTTAATAATATAAGTGATTGAATGGGAGAGTTAAAGCATCTCTTCTGATGCAGTGTGAATTTACTCTTATTGCCAAATGAAACTACTCTTATGCTAATTAGACATGTGGAGGTCTCAATTATAAAAGGATTGTTTTCAGAAAAGGAAATTTTTTCCTTGTCTCTATAACTTTATTCTATTATGTTGCAGGTTAAGCCTCCTCATTCTCATGAAGATGATAACCAGATATGGCCAATGTGATAATACATCAGAAGTGGAGCAATCATGACATTGGTTTCTTTTCTCTCTTCTCTTTCTTAAGCCATTGATGATGGCCCTAAGCAATTCCAGCTGGAGATTACCCCAGCCTACTTTTTTCCTAGTAGGTATTCCAGGTCTAGAAGAACATCAGCACTGGATAGCACTGCCCCTGGGTGTCCTATACGTTCTGGCTTTAGTGGGTAATGTGACCATTCTCTTCATCATCTGGACTGATTCCTCCTTGCACCAACCTATGTACCTCTTTTTGACCATGCTGGCTGCCATTGACCTAGTCCTGGCCTCCTCAACTGCTCCCAAGACCCTTGCTGTGCTTCTGGTTCATGCTCATGAGATTGGGTACATTGTCTGCCTGATCCAGATGTTCTTCATCCATGCTTTCTCCTCCATGGAGTCAGGTGTACTTGTAGCTATGGCTCTGGATCGGTATGTGGCCATCTGCCACCCTCTGCATCATTCCACCATCCTGCATCCAGGGGTAATAGGGCACATTGGAATGGCAGTGCTGGTGCGTGGATTGCTTCTTCTCATTCCCTTTCCTATTCTGCTGCAGAATCTCAGCTTCTGCCGGGCTACTATCATACATCATGCGTATTGTGAGCACATGGCTGTGGTAAAACTTGCTTGTTCACAAACCACAGTGAATAGAGCTTATGGGCTTGCAGTGGCACTGCTTGTAGTTGGGCTGGATGTTTTGGCCATTGGCATTTCCTATGCCCTTATTCTCCAAGCAGTGCTGAAAGTCCAAGGGGGTGAGGCCCGACTCAAAGCTTTTAGCACATGTGGATCTCATGTGTGTGTCATCCTGGTCTTTTACATCCCTGGAATGTTCTCCTTCCTCACTCACCGCTTTGGTCACCATGTACCCCATCACATCCATGTCCTTCTGGCCACTCTCTATCTTCTTGTGCCACCAGCTCTTAATCCTCTTGTCTATGGGGTGAAGACTCGACAGATTCGCCATAGAGTACTCAAGGTGTTCTACATAAAATGATTGATCTGAACACAACCTAATTGTTTTCCTCAGTGGCTTCTACTATGGATACAGTTAAGAGCCCATGACATATGGATTATGTAGAATGAAGGCATCCCACAATAAGTAGACCTTCTGTTCCTACTAGACCACTGCAGAGAATAACCATAGGCTATCAGCTCCATAGTCTATGGGATGTATCTGGCTATCTGGATTTGTGAATACTTTCTTATTCACTTTGTTTTTTTTTAAATGTATTTTGTTGTTGCAGGGTCTCACTACGCAGCTTGGACTCATGATGATCCTCCTTCTTTCAGCCTCCCCAGCTCTGGGATTACAGGGTCCGCCACTATGCCCTGATTCTGTGGTTGGCCCAGCCTGTCCTGGGGGCGGGGCTGGAGTAGCATGTGGTGCCAGGGATTGAAAAGTGGTCCCTGCTCTTGCCTCAACTTGCCTAAGTAGACAATTTAGTCTGCTGAGCTACCTTGCCGGGCTCTGGTTTATTATTTTTTAATCCAGATTCTAACAGCTTTCTATGCCTTCTATCAGAGCTGGTAGGAGATGACAGAAATAAATGACTAGTTTAGGTATGCCACCCTTCAAGCCTTCATCGTATGGCTGATCATGTAACAAAATCTGGAATGAGAATGGAACATCTCCACTTTTGCCTACTTCTTGGTTTAGAGCATTTTAAACCTCTGAGCCAGTGCAGTAAGCTACAAAATACTGGGCCCCTGAGTAGCAACAGCGTCTCTTCAAAGCATCTGAGAAGGCATTAAAAAATCCTTCATTGCAATGTGAATGTATTTATTATTATTATTGTTATTATTATTATTATTACTACTACTACTACTATTATTGTATTTGACACAGGATCTACCGTGTCTACAGGGTCTCACTATGTAGATTGTACTTGTAGCAATTCTCCTATTTTCAGCTTCCCAAGTGCTGGGATTACAGGCGCTTGCCACCATGCTCAGTCTCAGTCACCGTCTCAGCGTACCCCAGAGGTGGGGCCGGCATGGCATGCCATGCCAGGGATCAAACTCTGGCCACTGCTCTCTGCCTAAGCAGGCAATTTAGTCTGCTGAGCTATCTGGCCGGCCCTTGCAATGTGAATGTTATTTATTTAAAACAAATACAAGTGGGTGAGGTACTGCATATAGCAGGTCTTATATATGTGTCTCTTTTAAAAAAACATGTTTATAATTTAAATTAAAAATATTTTTATTTATGGAAAAGAGCTAATAAATATCTAACAAAATGTGCTAGATTCTGATGCTGGTATACACAGCTGTAATACATGTTGTAGTACTATAAATAGGGAAGCAATCATGTCATTGCTTAGCATATTTCTTAAATAGTGGATGTGGACGGATGTCAGTTAGATCTTATGTTTCTGCTAGTAGGAACTGGGAAAAGGTTGGAAAAGGGCAGCCACAATCAGTGTATCATATCCAACTTGTAGGACACTGTCCTAAGAGCTGATATGACTATACATTTTCAGCACAGGAGATTGAACCCTCTCCTTTGTTCTGGAGTTATATTCTTAGCCTTTAAAAATGTCAAGTATTTGGAGATAGGGTCTTAATTTTCTAAGTTTCTCATGTTGGCCTCAAACTTAAGATCCTCCTGCATCAGCTTCTTGGAGTTCTGGGATTACAGGAATACAATAACATGCTTCTATTGGCATAACTCTGGTACGTTCTTACAATTTAAGTCATCAAAGTAGTAAAAAAGGTAATATTGTTAGATTGCAGTAAGATGCTTAGGTGTAAATTTTACTCTTATTAGTAGTTTTCTGTCATGGAGACTGAGTATTTTGTCTGTAATTTTTCTGACACACATGGATGAATTAGGAAGGTTTCTCATGTTGCAGGAGGAATTATATCTTATGTTGGTTTCAGGTCTAGGACTTAAACTCTTACCAAGTAGTCTTAGAGGAAGCCCAGTGTGTGGTGTGTTAACATCTATTAGAATCTCTCTTGACCTGGAGGGATTCCGCTTCTGCAGGTGATAAAAGAAAGCAGCTCTCTCATTATTGTAGCTTTAGGAATGTGAGTGTGATGGTGAGAAGCAGCTCTCCTTGGTCACAAGAAGAAAATGGGACTTTGAGGCAACAGAGCAGCATGCGGGAGTGTCTGTGTCCCTGATGCTGGGTCAGCAACCTGGACTTGAGCCTGTCACAAAAATAAACTTGTGCAGGTCCTGGGTAAGATGTTGGAATAGATGTATTCTCAACATAACTTTGCAAGTGAGAAAAGCTAAGGGTTAAAAAGAAGAAACTATATTCTGAGAACAGAAAAGAGTTCCAGGTACCAAAAAGAGGTGACCAGAAAATTAAAAAAAAACATGTAGAAAAGTAAATGCAACATAGGAAAGGTACAAAACATTCTACAACTTCAATATTCACTCCTGGAGAACAAGAAAACCCAACCTTGGAAGCACAAGGCAATTCTACAGAAGGCCAACAGCCCCAGTGACAAATAGGAGCAGCAGTTGTAGCTATAGAAGAGGCCTAGGGCTATTGCAAGGTGAAAATGGTTCACATGTGTAGTTTTCTGAGGGCTCTGAGTTTGAATGCTCAGAAGATTGTTTGATTCCCATTACTGCTCTCCTTTAGTACAGAAGTCAGTGGTCTATCGCTTTCCCCACTTGCCATCATGTTTGGAAATTTACCTCTGCTTGAATGTTGGCTGTGCTCTCAGGCTCATGGATGGCAGAACCTCCAGAGGGAGGGGGCATGAGACCAGTTCACAAATCACAATGCTAGTTGGGAATAGCAGTGGCTCTCTATTTGCAAAGGGAAACAAACAATAAAAAGCCCCCAAAGTGAGTAGACTGTGAGGCAGCTAATATACCATTGATACCTTGTAGAAAGATTGAGTATGACTCAGTATTCACATAGCACCAGCTTGGTAGGTGGGAGTGGAGAGAAAACACAACTGACCCCAGGTGTGATTTACCACCCCTCCCTCATACCTTGTGGATTCCAGTGTCAGAGGTCCTGGACAAATTTTTATCCATCCAAACACCTCAGTGTGGGGGAATATTTCACAGTAATTTTGTTTGTTCTTCTTTATTCCTCTTTTTTCTGCTTGATGCTTCCTTTTTACTTTTATTTTTATTCTTTAAGCGGGTTTCACAATCTCTCACTCTTTCTCTCATATTCTTCTCTTTTTGTAATGTTGCTTCTTCTTCCATCTTTCTTTTACCTGCACTTTCCAATTTTATTATTAGTAATTTATTATTACTTTTAACCATTATTAATTTGTTAATTTTTATTTTTACTGGTACACATATGTAGTACATAATGGTTATATTCCTTGTGGGGAGTTAGTACATATAATAACACATGTTGCCAGTATATATACATAACACATATTATCTCTTTTCATTCTTTTTCTCTTCCCCCATTCTGTCCCCTTCCTTGCTCTCAGTTTCTTTTCTTTTGGAAAAAGAGCTATCTTCCTATTTTTTAATTCTCTGCCTTTTATTTTGCTCTTTATGTATAACTTGAGTTTCTCATATAAGTGAAGCCATGAGATGTTTGAGCTTGTGTGTCTGGTTTATTTCACTTAATTATGGTCTTAAGCTGCACCCATTTTTTTTCTTTTTTTACAGATGACTGCAGTTTCAGCCTTTAGTTCATTCTATACTATGATTGTTCTTTTCTGTCATCGGTAATGCTGTAGGTCTTACTTTTTAATATAACTCAATATCTTGTTTGCTTTTGTATCATCACTGTTGCTCAGTTTGTTTTCTCTTCTCTGAGCAAATTGGAGATCTAGTCCTCCAAAGAAGGCTGGTCACTATGAAGACTGTCACATAAAAATGGGAGAGAAGCCAGGCATGATGGTAGATGCTTGTAATTCTAGCACTTGAAAGGCTGAGGCAGGAAGATTAGTGAGGGTTTAAGGTCAGCCTAGGCTATGTAGTGAGTTCAAGGTCAGCATGCACTACATAGGCAGACTCTGGCCCAAAACAACAACAACAACAACAACAAAACAACAACAACAGGGCTGGGGAGATGGCTCGGTGGAATAAGTGCTTCCCTGGCCAGCACAAGGGCCTGAGTTCAAACCCTGGTTCCGTAAAACAAAATAAAAAACCAACAACAACAATAAAGTAAGAGATATTCATTCCAACAGATGCACAAATATCAACATAGTCACATAAGAAGTATGAAAAAGCAAGACAAAGTGACCCTTCTATAACTCATTAGTAAGTGAATGGAAAGACATGAAAATAGATAACATGCTCGGCAAATAATTCAGAATTGAATTTTTTTATGAGCAGAATATATCTATTGAGAGAAAGAAAGCTCCTGTCCAAGAGAGGGACAGGAGGGTGGCCCCAAGTGGGTAGTTCCCCCTCAAAATTGAATTTTAGAATGATCAGTGATTTCAAAGAAGATACAAATAAACTGAATAAATTAAGGAAGACAATATAGGATATAATGGGGCATTTCAACAAAGAGGGAGATTTTGAAAAGCAACCAAAAAGAATTGAAATGAAAACCTCAATAAATCAAATAAAAAACTCAGTAAAATGTCTCATGCATAGATTGGACTAAGCAAAAGAGAGAATTTCAGGAATCAAATACAAGTTTAGAAGTTATACTAGTAATAAATAAATTATGAATAAAATATCTAAGAATTTCGTGACCCAGTTGAAAGGCCAAATTTACAAAATTTTGGTATGGGGAGGATGCCAAGGTACAGAGTAAGACAGATAAAATCTATTTTATTTAAGAGAAATGATAACAAAGAAAATTCTCAAATGATAATGAAGAAACTTCCCAAATCTTGGAAAAAATATGGATATTCAGGCATAAAAAGCATTTAGAACCCCAAACAGGAATGACCAGAAGACAGCTTCTTAGTTCATATTATAGTTAAAATGATAAGAGCAAGATCTAGAAAATAGTATTGAAAATTGTGAGAGAAACACCAAGTTACTCATAAACACAAACCTGTCAGAATTATTGCATATTATTCAGAAGAAATTCTAAAGTACAAGAGTGTATGGAAGTATATATTTCATCCATGAAAGAATACTACCAATTTAAACTACAATACTCAAAAAAACTACCTTTTACAAAAAGGAAAAGTTTGTCTTTCTCTTCTATTTGTTCTTTTAGCATTAGAGAATGCCCACAAAGAATTAAAAGGAGCTTAAAGTAGTAAAATACCCTAATAACTTCCATGTATAGGGCTCCCTGGTGAGTAATGATTGGAAAATGTAACTGGAACCTGAGGAAAATAATTTCAACTTCTTCCCCTCCTCAATTTTAGGACCTCTTCTTATTTCCTTCATCTGATATTTAAATGAAATATCAGGCTCCACGTACAATTAAGCCACAATGCACAAGGAGAACTGCAGCATCCCATACCTAGAGCCTTAGCAGAATATAATGTGCAAGAGAAAATGGTATCTGTCAGATTTATTTGAAAATCAGATCATGAGCTTTTATGCCAGGTCGGCTCAATCCTCAAGTATAAAGTAGAAGAAAGTCCAGCGCCATCCTTACAGATGCATGAGGCAGGCAGTGAAACAGAGGGGCTGGAACATGCTTTCTACCCTCTACTGCCTCCTCACACAGCACGGGTAAGCACCCTACCACTGAGGTATGTCCCCAGCTCTGACTGAGCTACACACACACACACACACACACACACACACACACCCATCCATTGTGTCCATTGCACTCAACAGTAACTGTCCAATTGCATGAAGGATCCACTGTCTCATATGGAAACCCAGGCCAAGGAGAGGAGGACAGAGAGAAGAGAGAAGTCTTCACTTCTGTGTTTCCCCCTTGGGCTGACTGGGAAAACAGCTTTCCTTGTCATAATATTCTGTCCTAACAGGCGGCACGTGGACTCCTTTAACCTCTCTTGGGTGAAGGACACTTGATGGTATTACATGGGGGGTTAGAAAGTCATATGTGGCATTGGGCTGGGTCATACATTGTATCAGTGAATTTCAACAGGCTAAGCATATTAACTAAGTTGATTTGGACAATGATTTCATAATATATGGATGTTAAATAATCGCTCTGTAAATCTTAAACAATTTT
Organism: Octomys mimax; assembly: GCA_002564305.1. Classification (NCBI taxonomy): domain Eukaryota; kingdom Metazoa; phylum Chordata; class Mammalia; order Rodentia; family Octodontidae; genus Octomys; species Octomys mimax. The sequence goes on along the minus strand of NDGM011082143.1, from coordinate 648 downwards.
AGTTTTCCATTTTAATATCAATAAAACTGGGAAAAGTGGCTAAAATATCCTTTTAGAATTTTTTGTAAGTTCAGTGAGATGTACAAATACAACACAAACTTAAGATAATTCCTTTATACCATTAAAATTCATTTGGATATTAGAAAATAAGGTACCATTTATTACTGGAAATAATATTTCTATATATTATTAATATTCAGAACTTTGCATCATAATAAATATATAATATCCTTAAGAGTACTATCTAAAATTATTATCAAAGCATTTATTTATTTAATTTAATTTATTTTTTTGTATTTTAGGGAAGGGTCTACAGTGTGTTCAGGGTCTCACTACTAGATCGGACTTGTAGTGATCTGCCTGTTTACAGCCTTCCAAGAGGCTGACATGAGACCATGCCCAGTCTCAATTGTTTTCTCAGCATGCCCCAGGGGCAGGGCTAGCATGGCAGGCTTAGGGATCAAACTCCCAGCCTCTGTACCTGCTTGCAGGCACTTTAATCTGCTGAGCTATTGGCTGGCCCTACACTTAAATGAAGATATGATCACATGTCAAAGATAAATCATTTGTATACTTGAAAGATTTAGGGGCCAGGGAGACAGCTCAGTAGAATAAGTACTTGCCTGGCAAGTGCAAGGGCCTGAGTTC
>NDGM011082139.1:0-12210 GCA_002564305.1 Octomys mimax | reverse complement strand
TGGTGGTGCGTGCCTGTAATCCCAGTGCTTGGGAGGATGAAAACAGGAGAATCACTACGAGTCTGATCTGTGTAGTGAGAACCTGTACACCCTGTACTAAATACACAAAACAAAGAGAGAGACTTTGACTGAACTTGAGATTAAGGACAGTAGCCTAATTAATCTTGCAGAAGTAATTTCAAGGCAGTCTAATGTTGAGGTAGCAGCATGGCTACAGTTGGAGGATTTTAGTCAGATCTATATTGATAAACAAGAGCAACAAGACCAGCAGGATGATTTAAAATGTTTTGAGTTTGACCAGAAAGGAAGATCTAGTAAATATATGACCTTCAAAGAAGAAGCAGAAATGAACTTGGTGGCTGAGAAGAAGGTGACAGTAGAAAAGATGACCTGAGGACATCACAACAACCAGCAGAAGTCTATCCTTTGCAGCATCAAACTTGGAAAGGTGAAAGACTTTGTTTTGAAATATGGGAGCACCATATTCCAAAATGGTGGTGGTCTAGAGAATTTGTTCCTGTGGATTGGGTTCATAGTTATGAGAAATCCAGGCCCTTGACCCCTTCAGCTGAGATTGAGGGAAGCCTGGCTAGTGCCTCACCTGGTGGCAGACCATGGCATCATTCAGGTGATGCTGGTAATAGGTACATGCAAAATGCAAGAGTTGTGGGATCAGAAAGGCTTCACCCAGATTTCAGATGGCCTGGAAGATCAGACTGAAAGGACAAGGTGTGAAACTGTGAGTGTGAAGCCAAAAGTGCAATGGAGATCCCAGAAAATCAGAGAGAATTGGAGAGAATTTCTGGAATATTATTCAGAAACATGGATAATATTAGGAAAGGTGCAAGGAGAGAGGAAAGCCTGCCCCTAAGAAGCAAACTGTGGGAGGTGCAACCATCAGTAGTGTCACAGGGGAAGACCCACCCAGGTCCTTTTGAGGTCATATCTTACCATCAATTTCCCTGGACGCTGGACTTAAGACTTAAGACTTATAAAACTTAATGTTTACCCTGCTGGACTTTGAACTTGATTCGATCTCATTCTTTTCTAACCTACAATTTGTACATTTTGGAATATGAAAATGTATTTTATGGCACTGTGTTGGAAGTAGTCACTTTTCTTTTTCTGTTTACATAGGCTCATAGCTAAGAGTTTGCCTTAAATCTCAGGGAAGACTTAGAACTTGGACTTTTCAGTAATACTTAAACTGTTATGAATTTGAAAACTCTTGGACTTAATGCTGTTGTCATAAAAGGATGCACATGAGACTTTAAAGAACCAGGGCAGAATGTTATGGCTTATATCTCATGTCCCCCAAAGCCTCATGAGCTCATAGGCACGGACTGCATCATGGGTGTGTGATGCTGGATCTAGGGTGTGTGATGCTAGGTTTAAGGGGTGTAGTACTAAATTAGTCTACTAGTTGAATTAGCATGGTTCTTTGTGTGGCCAATCGATTTACTCAAGACAAAAGAGCTAAAGTGTGTTGGTGGCACCTGCCAACAGGTCTTCAGCTTGTTTTGTGTACAAGAGCAAGGCAGGCTTGCTGCTGCTGCTGCTTGCCACTCACTTGTCTTCACTTGCCATGTCATAAACGGTTTCTTCCCTGTGACATCTCTGCCATGTCACCCTGTCTTGGGTCCAGCTAACTATGGACTAACACCTCTTCCAACTGTGAGCTAAAGTAAAACATTTTTGCCTTCATTTGTCTGTGTTGGGTATTTTCTTTCAGAAACAAAAGTTACTAAGACTATCATAAATGTTCACACTTTTCAAAGGCATATGTTTATTTCTGTGTAGCATTGTCTTTCTAACAGCTATATGATTTGACATGTATACAGAATGATTTAAGTTCTCTGTTATATAAATAGAGGAAAAGGTCTCACATTTTATTTTCTGAGTTGGAGAATGTGCTTTCCACCATGCTTTTCCAAGTTGTCATGATGGAACTGCATAGTATGGCAGAAATATAAGACTGCTGTTCTTATGTTTATCAAAGTGCTATTGTAGTACAATTGACATGCCACAAAATTTATTTATTTATTAATTATGTATTTAGTACAGGATCTATAGAGTCTACAGGGTCTCACTACACAGATCAGACTCACAGTGATCTGCCTGTTTTCAGCCTCTGAAGCACTGGGATTACAGGCACATGCCACCATGCCCAGGCTCAATTATCATTTCAGTGTGTCCTGGGGACAGGGCCAGCACAGCAGGCTGGGGATTGAACCCCAGGCCCCTGTAAGCAGGCTATTTGTTCCGCTGAGCTATCTGGCTGGCCTTCTACATGTATTTAAAGTACATAGCTTGGTAACTTTTGACGTAGATATACACTGGGACATTATCACCATAATCAATATGATGACCATAGCACCATAATCAGTAAAATAAATTTTTATCCCTAAAAGTGTTTTCTTCCCTCTCTGTCCATCCTTAGATGTACTAAGTTTCTAATCTGTTTTGTGCCAGTGAAAGTCATACTTTATCAACACCATAGCCATTCTTTTTTCTGTACATATTGTGTCTTTTTTTCTATATATAATTATGTAGTATGTGACTTATGATGATGTAACTTTCAATTTTGTGACTTTAAAATGGTGCAAAAGCTATATTGTTCTGTTATAAAACACACATCAAATTACCAATTTTAGACTTCTCCCTGCCTCAGCATATGTGACACTGTCTTCCCAAACTGGGCGAGAGTGAGCCACAGCTCCTAGTTGGGTAAGGCCTCTAGATTCTACAGCGTAGAGTGTCAGTGAGTCATGACATACAATAGGTTAGGTGCATTAAATGCAACTTAATGTTAACTTAAACTAAATGACTGGCTTATTGGGACAGTTCCCATCATAAATCCAGGAGACTTAAATTTTTATTACTATTTCGAGTATTTTAAATTTTCAGTCCCTTTTTTCTCCTCCTCCCTTTTTTGTGCTGCTGGAGATCAAACAGAGCTGTGTGCATGTGGGGTAACCATTCTATCACAGAGCTACATTCCCAGTGCATCATCATGTTTTTTGTGCTTTGGATTAGTTGAGCATTTAGGATTTTTATAAAATTAGGAAAATGTTCAGTAATCCTTTCTTCAAGTGTTTTCCTGTCTTGCTACCATGTTTGTGGAGATTCTAACTGCATTTGTATTCACCTATGTGAGGCATTGTCACTGCTGGTTGGTGCTCTGCACACTTTTTCCATCTTTCTTCTCTCTGATGTTGATTTGCTTTCACAGCTTCTGTTATCTTCCTGTTTACCAAACTTTTTTCTCAAGTACATTTTTGTTTATCCTATTGAATGCATTTTTCATCTCAGACATAAAATTTCATCATTAGAATTGTGTCTTTTTCTATCTCCACATCTCTGGATTTTACAGACGAGAACATTGATACATACAGAAGATGAAAAGCTTGTTTACAATCTGGGAGCTATTAAGAAGTGGATATATGCCCAGGCAGCCTGACTCCACAGACTTCACTTTTAATTACTAGTTGCATTTTAATACTTAATAGTGTGTTGCTATCCTGCATTATCATTTTCCAAAGCATTTGGAACAATGCTTGGCACACAAAAAGGATGTAATTGCTAATTATTTTTAAATTTTGGCAAGCTTCAAAAGCTCTCAAGATTGAAAGTTCAACTCAGAATACGATTCTTAAAAGTTTCCTTAATACTGCCACAATTTTTCTTAAAATATGCCCTACTATTTTATCACTGAAGTGGGATAATGTTTCCTCCTATGCCTTTCCATTTATCTTGATCCTGTTTCTATAACAGTGTTGCAAAATTGTGTAACTCTCTTTTAATGTGCAATGCCCTAGAGAGTCAAGTGTAATTTCAGGACACAGACAGATTCTTGCTGGTCAGTGAGTGAGATGCTGTCCATTGCTGCCAGTCAAGGATGGCTATCACTGCTTCTCAGTAAAGGCCATAAACTGTTGGGGCTGGGAGGTCTGAGAGAGCCATGAGGCTTCCAGGGCTGGTGCATATGGTGGTGGTACAACCCCAGAGGGTGGTGGTCATAATAATTTGTGTTAAAACTAACTCCCCAGAATTATGATGCCCACAGTCCTAATGATGGCATGCAGCTGCCCTGTGTGGCTACCAGATGAGTAATAGCCTAAGGTAATCTGAACTGGAACCCAGTTGGAAGTGAGGTCATTATTCCTACAGGATCTCTGAAAGTCTGGTGTCCTTATATTAGGCACTACTAATGTCTTATCTCCACCTTCCCGTCTTCTGGTTTACATGCTATCTCTTCTTTGTCCTGGGGAGTTTCTATGCTATTTTTAGAGCAGGGAACTAGTGAGAGAACTCATTGGCTTTTTTCTTTGCCTTGAGTTTCCTTATAGCAGTGGTAGTGGACCTATGACAAATATGACACAGTAGGCTATTTGTTTCATTGAAAGCTCTAAAATGTTCATCATCACTGCCTTAGATGGTAGGCTTTTGAAACATTAAAATATTTATGTTCTACAGTAATAAATCCTCTTTGAGTCTTATGTGTTAGAAGTCAATATTGTTGCCTAAGTAGAGAGGAGAGTCATAAATACTAGGGATAGGGCAGTGAAGTCTTATGACTTCAAGTGTATTCATTCCTACAATGAGACTATAAACACAGTAAGTGCAAGGGACATTTTTAATAAACAAAAGAAATGGATTTCAGTGCAGTGCAGGCTTGTATAAGCTGAATTGTTGGTGCTTGCATATCTCATTATTGCACTACTCTAGAGGAAATTCAGTTTTATTATTGCATTCTGCACAGCTCCATTCCTGAGAAGTGTTCTGCCCTTCATTCATAATTCACTTCTGTGGTGCATAGATGATTTATTTTCATAGCATTAGTATTATTTTCCCTAATTTCAAGAATTATTGTATTGCTTTTTCTCTTTATCCCTGATTATAACTTACAACTATTTACACTAAATTTCACTACTTAAATGTCTGGCAATCATACCTCTGAATTCTGAGAAGCAGTTGAAAAAAAAGACCCTGTTCTTGATTATTAAATTCTCACTTTTCTGGTCCAGAGGTGTTAGGCAATATTATTTACAAATTAGTAGACAATGTTTAAGGAATGTATTAAGTTTATGTTATATTCCTGGGTTTGCTGTCATATAAAAATTTAATTTAATTTGAACAATGTGCAAATTAAAATGTCTGTGTGTACAATTATAATTAGTCACCATCACTTACTGGCTACAGACATGAAGCAACACTTTAACAATATCTCACTTCAGCTTATGATTTTCAGGAGTAAGACCTGTGGAATTACATTCTGGAGACTTACATTCCATTTTTGGATGTATTACTTAATTTTGCGGCTTTCAGAAAACACTTAAGTCTTGTAGTTACTTGTTGCTTATCTTTATGATGAGATTGAATTGGATCAGCTGTGGGCTTGTAACTTAGCATGAATGTGCATCCAAGAAAAATTATCCTTCAAAACAAATAAAACACTAATTCTAGCAATTATGCCATATATATCATCAGGTACTGCAAAACAGTATTTGCAAGTATATGTAAATTAATTAGTTTTCTGTGAATTAAGAGCTTCTTTTTAATGTTGAATTTCAGAATAAACAATAATGTGCTATTGTGATAGCATTTTGAGACTGACTAAAATTTGCTTTTCAAATTGGTGCTTTTTTTCCTTTCTCCTTATAAGCCACTTAATTGAACAGGTATTTTGTTACATAAGACCTTTAAAGCAAGATTTTCCAACTGCAAAAAAAGAAAACAAAACAAAACAAAAAACAACTCAACTTATCAATATTCTAACTATAAAAAACATTATTCTCCAGGACTCTGTTTGGGGAGGTATGATTTATATCAACTACATTCTCTTCCTGATGAGGCCACAGAAGTTTAGAATGCAGCCCACCCCACACACTGCTGCCTGCTGGTCTGTTCCCCTGTGTTCTACATTGAGCCAATCATGTTCACACTCCTGGACCTGAAATTTCAATAATTCATTCTTTCCTGAGAGTGAGACACAACTATAAAATACATGATCACTAAGTGCTGGGAAGGAGCAGAGTTTAGAGTCTCCAACCCCACTCCTGGTAATACATTGTAAGGTGTGTCAGGGAAAGGGATACCAAGTGAATGTGGAGCCAAGTGTACCTCAATGCACTTTATCATTTCCAAGCTTCCTTGCAGCTTGAAAATTCCTTATTTAATCATGAAGTGTAAAATGTAGAATTTTTATTACTGCTATTGTTTGATTTTTAGATGTAGGCTATTTGTTTCCACTCAAATTACCTTAAATAAACCCATGGGGATGATCTCACTTGAAATGCACTCTCATTGGTATCAAGATGGTATCTAGTCTGGAAATAGTATTTTGGGATATGTAGAAGTCTATTTAGTAGTTAATAGGCCAGAATAATCCTATAATTAGAATATCAAACCTGATTCTCAGTCCTCGCTGAATAAGGAAAACCAGGTTAACCTAAGACTACAGTGTATCTTGGCTAACTAAGTTATTTCTCGCCACAATCATGGCAGCAACTAAATTGGATGAGAACCAAATCAAATTTCCCCATGAGATCAACATTGAGCCTAATCACTGAATTTCATTTGGTTTTGGTCCAATTCAATGTGTGATCAGGATTGTGGAAAGAATTAAGCTCATGAACTGAGGTACCTTTACATTTGGCTTCCTTAGCACTTAGAGCTAGGTCTGTAATAAACCAAAAATCTCAAAGCACAATATCTGAAAATGCAACAAAAATAAATGTATACTGTGTGTACCACAGATATCAAAGTTAATAAAATGTCAAACAGAAATTCTCTAACATTAACTGTGGGTTAATACTTCCATTTGCTTAAGATTTGACAGCCTTTCACAGATTAATCAATGTCTACAGATACTGAACAATAATACCAAGTCCAAACTATTATTATTAACTGGCTGGATGTTAGAAGCTGACAATTATTTTCTCATAGTGAATTGTGTTCACATTTATGAAAATATTATCATTCTATCCCTGTGGCTACAAGTAACAGACTGGGATAAAAACAAACAAATCAACAATCCAACTGTTTTCCAATTAACCATGTCAAATTGAGCTCTAGCCCTTATCCCCAGCCCTTTAGTATCTTTACTGAGCCTGAAGTGAAACAAATAGGAATTTTAATACTGTTAAGGAAAGAAGATTCTGGAACTGAAATTTATAACATTTAGTTTACTGTGAGCATTACAGATTGTTAGTAAAATTTACAATTTTTCCAAAATACAATGATTACCACTGAAAAAGAAACTGTGAGTATGAAAATTTGAACTGAGTAATAAATGGCATATTGCCTTCTCCTGATTTATTAGTGGTTTCCTAAAGCTACTTTTCAGTTCAGTGTGGAAGGGGTCCAAATGCATTAGTGATCTTTGTCATAGGCGAAGAAGAGACAAATAGTATCATAGCTGCCATGGATTGAAAACCTCTAGGTGAGACAATTAAGTCATTTGAAGATAGACAAAGGGGAATTCTAAGAGAAGCCTCCTTGTTAAGTTACTTTTCTTAGAAAAACATAAATTATAGCTGAAACTGTATAATTATAGATCCACCTTTAAATCCCAGGACAGTTACTGAATTTTATTTTTTTATTCATTTTAATGAGAAAAAAGATTAAATAACAATAAAACAGTTTCAAAGCAGGTTAGTAGGATGGTGACAATAATTAATATATTGAATATTGTTGTCTTTGTAGTAGTTATTCAGAGACAAAATGCAGACAGTGCAAATATGATATCTTGTCTAAACAATATTAGTACAAACTTTTATTCTCAATGAACTAAGACAAAGCAGCTGTATATCTATCTTATCTTGTGTATACATATATACATATATATTTTTTCTATGCATATATATGCATACATATATATATATGTGTGTGTGTGTGTGTGTGTGTGTGTTTCTCTTTTTTCACAATGAAATTTTCCTCTAATTATACTTTTGAGAAGTTAGTAACACATGACACTAGGTTGTCTAGTGACTAATAGCTAACCTTAAACAGGCAGGATGTTCATCTCAAGACTGAGGTAGCTTGTGTGCTTTAGGCACTGGGCCAAGTCCCACCTACACATATTTGATTGATTTCCTAGTTTCATGGCTCCCAACATATCCCCTTTTTTTGTTTCACTTTGTCAGAAATGGGTATTCCACTGCAGTTAGAGAAGCTGTATTTGGAGAAGTCTTTAAAGGACCTTTTCATACTTGAAGCCAGTCTAAAGATTGTAGGAACTTGAATTCAACAAAATAACTCAATAGAGTCCAATAGTTCATAATAGCAGTGGGTTATCAGCAGAACTGGCAATTACAGTGACTGGATTTTAAACAATGATTTATTTATCTCTGTTAATAAATGAGTAAATAGTGAAATTTTTACTATCACCATCAACTATTAAGCAAAATCCTTTTAAAGCAAGTTATAAACAAAAACAAATTTGCACATCGATGCCACCTCTTTGTTGTGTTTTGTGCTGCACATTATGGGAGCAATAGATCTTGGGGTCAGAAATCTTTGTTTTGGTCCTAGCTGTACAGGAAAAGAGGCTGACTCATTGGAGATACTCAGCTAAATATTGATGGAATCAGTCACATGTAATCGATTTCCATCCTATTCCTTTTCTTCGTCTCTTAAAGATGATAGCCATCCACTGCTGTGTTTATACTGCTGATACTTCTGTATCTGACACCACAGTCCCTGTAGGCAGGGTTTGTTTAATTATCTATTTATCTATATTGGAGAAATGTTATTCTTTATGTGGGCTGTGGAATCAAATTACAAAAACTATCCTTTGTGCTTTCAAAATCTCTGATGTATTTAGTTTTATAAGCAAAAGTATGAAGCATTTGTGTAACAACATTATGCAAATGTATTATGAGCCTTTCCTGGAAACTTGTGATTCTGAATGAATAACCATGCATAAATAAATATAAATATTATTTTTTATAACTGCTGATGAAGGGCACTTTTTTTGCCTATCCTATGATTCTGTAGCTCTTAAAACATTCTAAACACACAGTCATCATGAGGTTTTACACCTTGAAAAGAGTAGAAAATGATCAGTGCTGGTTCGCACCCAGAGCCAGCTTGAGGGTGATACAAGCCAAATGTTTCTCTTGTGATGGTTCATGCCTTTAGAATTCTCAATAATTTTATACAAGGGACACCACATTTTCAATTTGTCCAACACCTATCAGTTAAGTCTCTGACCCCATCCTGTGACATCTTTTAAAGTAGATCTTATGGGTCATTGGGCATGAATGACCAACAACACTTGCTCAATACCAAAAATTATTTTGAGTGAATAAATTGATGAATTAAGACATTTAAATAAAGTATCACAAAAATACAAACAGCTGTATGCAGCACTCACGCAGAAGTCTTACTCAAACTAGACAATAGAGGCAGAGTGAAGGGTGAGAAAATGATGATGAGGATTTTCCTTTCCAAATCCATGAAAGAATACAGCTGAACTTATGTTCATCACCTCTGAAGCCAAGAGTCTTGGCTACCTTACTCATTGCTGTGACAAAATACTGGGAGGAATAAAGATTTATTTAACACAGTTTGTAGGTTTTGGTTCATAATTGTCTAGCTTCAAGGCAGGGAGGCATGGCAGAAGGAATTGGAGAAGAGAAGCAGTTTATGGTGAGCAGAGGACAGCAAAGCAGAAGGCAGAAAACAGTTAAGTAGCAAAGCAGCAAGCTCCTAGCAACCCCAGCAGTCCTCTTTCAGCCCCTTCTGCCCTATCTACTCTACCTGCTCTCATCACACTCAGTTGGAGCACCCATAACCCTACCACCACACCAAGAATCAACCCCAGCATCACACTGTTAATCCCAGCATCACACACTCTACATCCAGCCATCTCTGCAAAGCCCACCTAGCACTGTGTAAGTCTTTTCAGGGAACATCTAGGTACAAGCCATAATACCAAATGAAAGAAAATAAATTTTACTTGCAGAAACAAATTAAATGAGTTAAATTTTAGCGTTATTTAGAGAATATTTAATACAATTGTTTCAGGAAGATTGAAGGATTCACTAGTCACTTCTCTATCATATAGACAGACTTATACATTTTTTGTGTAAACAAGGCATGCAATGCATGCTAATACCATTATTTGGGATTTTTTATTCATATATGTTTGCAGTACATAATAATTACATTTATTGTGGGAAGTCAGTACCTGTATGTGACATATCCTACTTCTGTTTTTATCCCCTACACTTCCCTTTCCTCCATGCTCATTTTTTTTTTGTCCTGTGAAGGTCAATGTTAGAGAAATAATATGTTCCTAGTTTGCCTGATATTTGACCATTTGTTTGTAGAAAATAAGCTCAAAACTCAGGGAGATTGATGTTAGATTAATCACAGGAATAAGAAGGAATCTCAAGCTTTATAGTCCAACCTTGAAAATGTAGATTCACTATCAGAAGGGCTGCTTTCAGTACAGCATCATACATTGTTTTATTCAAATTTAGAGCATAACAAGTAAGTTAGAAGTTCATACACTTGTCATCAAATGCTTTTGCACAACTACTGAAAGCAGCCCTGATATAATTGCCATGGATTTGCTCAGTTCAGGACACTGTCCACTGGATGCCTGACAAGCCACACTGAGAGGTGAGCAGCTCCACAGCTGCTGGCCTTTGCCACTGTAGTGTTGTCACCATAGCCACCTGCTGAAGAGACTCAAGTAGCGAGCTTGGTCACACTGCAGACCCATTATTTCTCCCTGGTAGAAAAGGACATTTCTGTAAATCCACACTGTACGTGTCTGTTTAAAGTTTGGTTTTGTTTCACTTTTCAGCCACTGGACTAAGGCTAAGGATGATACAACTGATTACTTCTATTAGAGCTAATTATGAAATTGTATTCCTACTACAGTGCTATTATTTCTTCTGGAAAAAGTAAATGATTTGTTCAATGCACAAGTTGAAGACTAATTTAACAGAAAATCCTCAGTCCACGATGCTGCTCTGGTCAGATATTCTGCTCTTGAAAGTGACACTTTCAGATTAAGTTGAAGTACTGGCACGCTGGCTGGCAGTTGCTACTAATTTTATTTTTAATGGGAAAATTTAACTAAAATGGGATATTGATTCTATTTTGAAACTATATTTCTTTGGAAGATGTGTGTCTCATTTATTGCAAATTAGAAGTTACTCTACTGGCTGCTACATCTATCAATTTCCTCTTTAAATATCTTACACAGAATAAATGAAACAAGAACGCCAAGTTTCAAGTTTGATTCACTGCAGCAGAATCATTAGATATCAGTTTTTAGATGGAATATTTGCAGAAATCTCTAACATATACCTAAAAATATTAAACTGTTAATATAATGAATGTTTTACTTTTAAAATGGACACATGATTTTCCTTTATTCAATTATTATCATGTATCTTAATGCTTTATTGCTTCAGTAGTATAAAAATAAGATTTGTAACTTGTTCTTCCTTGAGTTTGCTTATTGCCCTATAAATGTCTTAGTTTGTGATGAGTGTATCTCATGTCTGTAGTAAAATACCCCAAGCAGGCCATCTATATAAAGCAAAGAGTTTTGGTTGGCTCACAGTTTTGGAGGCTCTCAGCATGTACAGCATGGCACAGGGTCTATGGTACAGCAGGTGTACACTACATCTGATCTGTATCTGTGACCTTATTAATGAATGACATTTCTTTCAGAAGTTACTAGAATAATTCATACTTCACCGTGACCTTATGTTGGAAGCAGAGCAGAAAACTAAAAGAAAAAAAGACTATGGAGTGACAGGGGTTCTGGAGTGCTCCCACTTTGGCCTGACTTTCAGGCTTTGATGATGTAAGGAGGTAATATCATTCCTTCTCTGGGAAAATAAAGCAATAAGAGAACAGGATAGGGCCAGCGAGATAGCTCAGTGGGCTAATCACCTGCTTAGGGAGGCAAAAAGACCAAGCTTCCATCCCCTGCACCATATGCCATGTCAGCTCCACCCCCAGGTACACTGAGCTGGCCACTGAGACTGGGCATGATGGAGAACACCCAGTAATCCCAGCACTAGGGAGGCTAAAAGCAGGAAGATCACTATGAGTCCTAGCTGTGTGGTGAGACCCTGTACCAAATACCTTTAGAAAGACAGACAGACAGACACACAGAAGAAAGAAAGAAAGAAGGAAGGAAGGAAGGAAGGAAGGAAGGAAGGAAGGAAGGAAGAAAGA
>NDGM011082132.1:0-12372 GCA_002564305.1 Octomys mimax | reverse complement strand
CTGTGCTTTGCCAAGCTTGTTCCAAGTAGGTGCTTTAGACCACTGAGCCATCTCACGAGCCCCACAGATCCCATTCCTGAGACCTATGCCTTCACTGCCTCTTTACCTCCTCAATACTCTTCTTCCTAGTGCCATCTTCTAAGGGTTCAGATTTTAGTGTAGAAATTTTAAGAGAACATGAATATGGAGAATATGACAATTAAGAGTGGAAAATGGAGTATGTAAACACCAACAAAACCAAACCATTAAGTATAGCTGTCATGTGTCACACTCCTGGTTGCCCGCTGCATCTGACAATTTTTCCTATGGTTGGGAAAATTATTTTTCTCTTCCTATCCACTCCCTGAGTGTGAAGCCTGAGAACTGCCTTTCCTGGCATCTTTGGAGATTTTGACTAATCTTTTTAAGCAAGATATTATTTATGCTACTTACTGTTAATTGTTAGCTTATTATTGAAACAGGAGTGGGATGGGATAGCAAAAAACCAACCAGACATAGAACAGAAGCTAAAAGTTCTTTATTGCCAGTAGCTCAACAAGGGTCACCCTAAGACCCCCAGACAGGGATTTGTTTTCACTTTTATAGTTTCTCTCTAGGACAACTTCTCAGTGGTGGGTGACATCAGGTGAGGTTACAGAAGCAGAATGGTGGTTAAGGGACTCAAGCCATTCTTGTGGAGCTTCCCAGGGGCTGTGCTCTGCCATGAGTTTCTAGGTAAAGGAAACCACAAAAGAGCTGAAAGTCTCCTTCTTCAGCTATGATTGCTCACTAAGAACTCAGTTAACTCTTTTTACCATTTACTACTTAAAATGCCATTTTGGAAATACCCAGTATTTCTTTAATTATGCTAAAGAAAGCCCAAGAAAGGGTTAACTTTTGTTTGAACCTTAAAGAAAGCATACATCCGTAGAGTGAGCAAGGGGAAAGACGCTGTTAGCGTTTGTATCTAGATGTCACCTGGAAGCCTCATGCAGTTTTAGATGGGGCTTTTCTGGAGGTGGCTGAATCTAGAGTGTGTGATTGGCTCATGATTCAATGTTAGTATTAAGGGTTCTGGACTAACAGTGGAAGATTGCTGGATCCACCCACTAACTTGATTGGCACCACCCTAATCCTGGTAGACCGGGTGCGACATAATGGGAAGAAGAGGCTTCTCTTCCTTCTCGTTGCTTTTGGCATCTTCCATTGCCATGAACTGCTGCCCTCTGCTGTGCCATTCTGCCTTGCAGCCCGCTGATTATGGACTGAACCCTTTATACACTGAGCTAATTAAACTTTCCCCCATTTAAGTTTGGGTGTTGGGTGGGTGTTTTGTTCCAGCATCAAGAAAAGTAACAAAGACAGGCTCCAGTGGACAGTGAAACCAAGAGGGAAGAAAGGCCAGGTCTCAGCAATTGGGTATTTGTCTACCACAAAGGATCTTTTTGATCCATAGCCACTGAGATCCTGAACTATAAGAAACTGTTGTACCCTTCCACTGTCTCTTAAAAACAAGACAAACTTCTAAATCAGACATCTTTCAAAATAGAACTTTCATTTTACAAGCAAAATACACTGTTATTAAAAGACTGAGACCTTTCCAAACAAGTCTAATTCTTGTAGCCAGAATCAAATGGAGGATTTTCTTCTCCTAGAGATGTTTTTCTTGCAAAAGAGTTTCCAAAGCTGCTCTTGTTATATTTGGAAAAGACCAAGGAGTGTGAATAAGTAAGTGCTTGCTTTTGAGTTATGCCAAGAACTAGTCTAGTATTTTAGATTCCCATGCAAAACAATTTCACAGGCTCTTGAATGTGACATGAACATGAATGCAATAAATCCTTTTATTATTACTGTTTCTTCACTTGCTTGACACAGTTATTGAAATTGTCTAGAAAAAAAATGCAGAATATTTCTGAATGTTTTAGGCATTCTACAGTGTCCTTAAGATTATTCCCAATTGTTTTGAAAAGTTTATTTTGGGATGGTTAAAATTCAAATATATTATTTTCTTGGCTTTACATTAGAATACAGACTTTTTTAAGAAAAAGAGTGATTTTTGACAACATTCATTTAGAAATCTAAAATGCAATCTGACAATGGCAGTGTGAAGAAAAAGTTAGTTCTTAAAGATTGTGCTCAGCTTATAGTTAAAGACTAGTCCATTTTATTTCTCTCAAGTGGAAAGGCTTTTTCATGCTTAATTGTAATAAGAACAGTATCACCAGACTCTCAAAAAAATTGAACTGGTCTGTCTTTGAACAAAAGAAAAGTCAGCATAAGTATATTGAGTATTTGGTAATTTGGAAGGAGAAATATGAATGAGAAATATCAAAACAAATTTTAAGTTGAACGTATATTTCTCCCTAGCAAGTGGAGACTGCATAAAGTATAACCTCTGTCTTAACTCTTTCCTTTGTTTCTTTTTTTTTTTTTTTCTTTTCAATGCCTCTCCCTGTTATGGTTTGTGTCTGGTTGTCCTCTCAAAGCCTCAAACAGACATGGGGCAGTGTCTAGAGTTTATTCATAACCCAAAAAACACTGGGGTTATGAGAGTGAGTGCTACACTCCTGCCGGCAGATAATCTGCATAAAAATAAGAGGAGAGAGAGGCTCATTAATCTGCCTAAACTGCTGTTCCTCCCTTTGCTCTTTGCTGTTTTCCACCACCATAACCTGCTGCCCCCTGCCATGTGCCTCTCTGCCTTGGAGCCAGCTGAGTATGGACTGAAACCTCCATTCACTGTGAGCTAAATAAACCTCTCTTTCCTTAATTTTGTGTGTTGGGTATTTTATCCCAGCAAGGAGAAATATGCAACTAAGACAATTCCCTCTCTTACCTTTACTATCTGTTGCCTTCTTTCCTCTTCTTCCTTCTTTTGTCACCCTGTCTTACTTCATCCTGTCTGGCAAATGTAAATTTGAAGTTATATTTGAATTGAACTTAAGGCATTTCTGTTTTAGGACATATTTGGCTTAGAACCAAGATTCCCCTTCTGTCCTTGGAACTGAGAACTTCTGCTGGACCACAGTTCATACCTTTGCGACCTCTGCCACATGACTGCACTTCTCTCTCAAGCTTGATGCTATTGTTGTTTTAGTTCACAGAGGAAAAGAGTATGAAAATGGGCATGGTAAGACTGGACACCCAGCCAGCTCTGGGCAATTCATGGACTGATCTGGCGGGGTAAGTGCCAAATAGCTTGGCCTTACTTCTACCTCTTTTTGTTATGAGGTGCACCCCTTGGTAAACACAAATTTTAGTTTTACTTAATCATAACCTATTACATGCCACAAGGGAAGCTTACTAATGCTGCATGCCAGTAGTGTGATTTAAATGCCTCTAGAATTACTCAAGATGATCAGACTTCTACTGTGTCACCACATAGATGTTCCTAGAAGAATGTTCAGATAACTAAAACAGAGGAAAGTATCAGTTCTCAAGAGAGTTAACCTAGCTCTCTCCATAACAGACTGAGAAGGATAATATAGGAGTAATACACACACATTGCAGTGAACTGTTTTTGGGTCTTCTCTGGCATATGTTTGTTACTCCTATATCAGCTGAAGCACGAGTTTTTTCCCCCTGCACAATGCAGGCATCTCTGTTTGTTTGTCAGATTGGGTCAGCTGTGGTATGCTGTGCTTACTGTTGTAATAAGCAGAGATGCTATGAATTGTGTGACTGGGAACCCATGCGATGCTTCCCGTTTGCCTTTGATCACTTGCAGATGCAGACTGCCAGGGCATTTCCCTTTAACTGGCCTAAGGGATTCAGGGAATTCAGAGGAATTCTAAACCAAGAGGTTCTTGTGTGTTGACTGACTTCACTTCTTAAACTTTAAGGATAAGAGTCTTGGGTAACAAAACCTGACTTTCTTCTCAAACCTTGCTTTCTTCCCCCCTTTATTTTTTTTTGTGGCTGGCTCAGCCCAACTAGGTGGTAGGGTTGGCACAGCATATGATGTCCGGGATCGAACTGCAGTCTCTGAGTGTTTTGCCTAAGCTTGTCTAAGCAGGTGCTTTAGACTGCTGAGCTATCTCACCAGAACTCTTCCCTTTTTTTTTTTCAACCCCTATGTTACAAAATGTGAACTCACTTATTGTTAGATATGCATGCTTTACACCATTTGGTGGAGGAAATACCATATTCAAAATTGAATCTTGAACATTCTTTTAATACCCTGATAATTATTGCATAGGAGGCAGGTCCTTGGAGTCAAATGATTGTGGCTCTGCAGTTTGCCCAGGAGCAACTTACCCTGAGAGTCTGATTTCTTGTGGACAGACAATGAGTCTTAGATACCATGAGCATAATCTTGCTGTGCTTGGTGTCTTCCTCAGACTTCTACCACTTGAAGTTATTTTAATCGCAAATTCACATGCATGTGTATAAATGCATGCACACATATACTGATGTATGGTATCTCACAATAGATTTAAGAAGCTAGAGAAGGGAGGACAAAACAACACTTTGAATAAGGATATGCTGAAGCAGAGAGTAATGAACCTAGAGAGAATTTAAGAATGTTTATATGGAAATTTTATAAAACAAGAAAAAGAACAAATGCAAGGAATATCCCAGGAAGTACCAAAGTGAATTATAAAAAGAAAAGAAATAAAATTCAATCTTGTTTTTCTCTAACAAGAAGATTCTAATGTAGATATTTTTATTGATTTATCACTGACTTGGGCCCTGAGATCTGCAGTCAGGCCAAGAGAGAAAACTCACTGTGGAAAGAGGGAGACCACATTTCTTTGCTGCCAGGAGTAACCGGTTAGATACAGAATGTGTTGGATGGTGTGTGGCTTAGATCATTCACTAAAATATTTTCCAGAACCATTCTAGAATGAGGTAAGTGTTAAATAAAGGTTGCACTCCGAATCCTATAATTATTGCAAAATATGCATTGTGATTTAGGGTGGGCCAATACCAAATCTTGTCATTTTGCCAAACAAATTGGCCCTTTACTTTTAAGGCTTTCTGTATTTGTAAAAGAACTACTAATGATACATTTCTTATTCGTTTGTTAAACTTCTTATGTAATGGTTTGCTAAATATTATTTGAGCCTCCAGTGCTATTTAAAATGGTTTCATAAGTCTTACTTCAAAAGAAATTAGAAAAATGTGTTTGCAGTTGCAAGTAATTGTTAAGTGATCACCATAGTGGTTATGAGACAAAGTCATGGAGCTAAAAAAAAATGCTCCAAAGCTCTGTATTGTATTTAAATGAAGTTGTTATGGTGATCAAGAAAACTCTACAAATCATATATTTACTGATACAATGAAATATTATGAAATGTTATCTCTAGCATGTTTGTTAATTTCCACTTTTTATGAAAAACATAGTGGGGGGTGGGCCGGGATACAGCTCAGCAGCATAATCACCTGTCTAGCAAGTACAACTAGGTCCTGAGTTCGAACCCTGGTACCAAAAAGAGAAACACCCCACTTCCTAAAACTCCACCTTCTTTTCTTTAGCAGACATGAAGTTTGATGAAAGAAATTTTCTTATTTCTGGTCACTTGTGGATGAAGGTAAGCATCCCACACCATGCTCTTATTTCTGGTAACTTGTGGGTGAATGTTAGCACCCCACATCATATTTAACTAACATTGCATGCACAAAGGCACTACAGTCACTTGCACGTGCCATTCATTTCGCTGTTGTTTAAGCAATCGCTGATTACACGTTGCAATATAGAAAGCACTCCACTGACAAGACTGGGACTCTGGAGCTCTCCACCAGTGCAGGCGAGCTTGCCCAATTCTTGTGTTCATTTTATTATTCCTCCCAGTCATCACAGATCAAACAGAAATTAAATGAGTTTACAGATAGGTTTTGTTTCTTGCTCTGTTGGCCTATCCTTCTGGAAGGAGCCAGATATTTCTTTTCTATGACAGAATTTTTTCTGTCATATCACCCTTTATTAGGATGCATCTGTTATTATGAATGCATATAAGGCACCTGCAATAGTCGCTGACACCCAACATGTTCTAAAATAATATTAGCAGCCTTTGTGATATTTTATTATGATTAATATGATTTTCTACCCCAGATCCCTACATATATTAGAGAAGGAACCCCCAAGTCAGTATCAATTTTGCCAAACCAGCAGGGGAAGGATGAAAAGAAAGGTATAGAATGCACAATTTAAGTTCATGGGGTATTTGTAATTATCTAGCTAACATTTTTTGATTATTTACCATGTGCTTTTTGTAAATTTGGTCCCACACTTCTCACAAGAACTTCAAAAAGTAGGGGTCATTTTTAAGATGAGAAATATGAAGTTGAGAGAGGTTCACTTGTCCATGGCTGTGGTCTTGCAGGTTACAGAGCGGTAGCCCATGCTCCCCACTGCTCTTGGAAACTCTCCCTCACTAACACTTGGAAGTGCACACATGCATAGGCGTCAACCTCAGCTGACCTAGCATCATGCCAGGAACATCAGAGGTCTCAACAGATTTGTGTTGGAGGGACTTGGTTCCTATGATGCATGTGGTGATGTATTTATTACTGCGTGGGACACAATGATTTGTAAGAAAAATTCTGCCTCATAGAATAGTCATATCAGCCTTTCCTTTTTTTACATGCATTTCTCTCTCTCTCTCTCTCTCTCTCTCTCTCTCTCTCTCTCTCTNNTTTCTAAATGTGTTTGGTACAGTGTTTCACTATGCTTCTCAGACAGTGCTGGAATTACAGGTATGTACCACCATGCCAGGTTTCTATGGCCAGCTCAGTGTGCCTGGGATCAGGGCTGGCACAGCATGTGGTGCTGGGATTTGAACGCTGCTCCCTGTACTTGCCTAAGCAGCCACTTAGTCCATTGAGCTATCTTGCTGGCCCTTCATTTACTTTCTATATCATTATGGCAATGTCTACATGAGGAATCTGAGCTTTAGAATAGTAACAAACTATGTGCAAAGTCACATATGAAGAATAGAACCAAGATGGCACCAAGAGCCAGCTCAGCAGTGCCTTCCCTGTGTCATCATGCTTCCTAATAGAGTGATTCCTGTGATTAAGGCCCTTTGGATGTCACTTTTATATCCCCCAACATAGCACACTTGACACCTTAAAGGTATGAATAAATATTGGCCGATTCATTCACCTCAGCAGCCTATTGACTCACACTCATGGGTCTGCTTTTGTCTATTGTATCTCTAACCTTCACTTACTTCTCTGCTACCTGCCTGGCATTCCTTTCCCATTACGCTTATATAACTAAGTCTTTCTGTTCTCTAGCCTTAGACTCACAATTTATGGGCTACACAAATGCTCTATGGGCCACCCCAATCTAAAGCAGTGTTTTTCTCCTATTAAGTTTTAGGGCTTTTATTCTCTAAAACACTCATTGCTGAGTTTGGCTGGCAATTTTCCAAGTCTTGTAAGCTTTTTTCCCTCTTCACTAGTTATAAACTCCTCCAGGGCCAGAACTATTTTATATAAAAGTATGTTTAACATAGTCACCAAATTAGTGCTTTTTACATAGTGCATTTTCAGTTTACTACAAAGACAGCTTTATTACCTGCTACAATTCTGTATGGAGGGAAATCATTTGGCCTATGCGGCTGTTCAGTTGACTTAGGTGCCAAATGGAATTTCCATTTCATGGGAGAACACTTATAGTCACAGTTAGGCAGTGTGTGCAAATATTACACACGTGTGTATTTAGTTTAGAACAAAACAAACCAAAATTGTAGAATATTTTAAAGGAAGATGCGATGACCATCACATTGTCAGTTTATGTTAGTACTCAGTGATTTGGAGTCAGGATGGGTAATAATATCCCATATGATGTGAAAGTTGATTCTAGATGCCAGCATACACCCTGCCAACAATTGCCATAGATGATGCACTACTAAATGTGGCAAGAATGCGACAAAGCGATGTATTACCCTGAATGGCACATTTCACATTAGGAATTGAAAAAAACTTGGCTCATAGCACATTCTCCATTGCTGGAGATTTTCTCCGTAGAGTGGCCTCAAATCCCTGTAGAAAGGACATCAAATTTGGAGAAATGTATAAATGAGTCATCTTGATTATAACCCAAGTCTTCATATCTCCATTCTTCATGTATTATTTCTAGCATTGGTGCCATTTGTTTTAATTCATCTGTTCAGTTTCTCTAGGGATCCACCTCAGAACCAAAAGTGGGCGAATGTTTTAGAAACATCAAATTCATGCGTTTTGCTAGTGACCCTCCAGCACAGTGTACTGCTGACATCTTTTTTTTTTTCTTAGATCATTTCTATTCTTTTCTTTGGAATCTCTTTTTGTTTATTTCTACTCTTGCCATAAAATCTTCCTGCTAGCAAATGATCATTGTGCTAAGTAATGTCTTTACATGGGATCAAAGATTAGGTGTGTTTTGCTTTTGTTTAATTGGGATACATGAGCTTATAATGTATTTAAGTCTATTATACGAAACTAGACTAAATTTGTATATACTGAAAAAGATAGTTAATTCTGTAAAAAATGGTAATATTTTTATGTAAGTCATCTGCTTACCTATTATTAAAAAGCAAATTCTGACATAGAAAGAATTTAAATTCTTAAATATCAGAGATTTTGAAACACCATATTTTAAAAATGCTCTTTTCTTTACAATAGATGTTCAGGTATATGTCTTAGTGACTCACCTACATTCTTAGTTTAAACAAGAAGTAGCTCCATACTACTGTTATCCTCCCACTTGCTCAGCTTTCACTAATGCCAAAAAAGTCGATGCATGCATATTCTATGATTTATGGTTTACACTCCCAGTTGTGCCTGGAGGTGGTAGGTCTGAGCTGCTTGCCTTTTCCTGTCCTGCACTTTGCCGAGCTACTGCACTTCATGTGGCCCAGGCTCTGGAGAGCTGCTGTGTTTCCAGACCAACATGTAGGCAGAGGTAGCTTCCCAAAGTGTGTTCTTTATTTCTCAAAAGACTTCTTGTAGTGAAGGCAGCTGATCTCTGCACTTCAAAAATTTTAGAAGAACTACTTATTATAATTCCTTAATAGTGAAATGCTGTGTACTATACCTTTAGAAAACATCACAAACACATGAATCTATCTGATGATATTTGCCTCTTTGTAAGTCCAGTACTATTTGAGAGAGAATTAAAGAAAGTCTGGGAAGACTCCAAATGACCAACAGAGACATCATACACTTGATTCAGCTTTCTCCTCTCTTCTTTTGGTGAGCACCTTCCCCTCCCTGCAGTTAAAGGCATAGGGAGCCGCTATAATGCTACTATGCCACATTCTTATAAGAAGCTGTTATTACCATCCTGGCTGTGAAACCCCGGAGAACCGCACATTTTCTAAACCTGAAACCTTTCCTGCAGTTTCCAGTGATAGGGGATTAAGCAATTAGAGTCAAAAACAAAAAAATGTTATTTGGAATCTTTATCAGACCGGAAAATCAATTCTCAGCAAAAGATATAATTGTGGTCCTAGGCCTTGACCAGGAAAGGAAAGCCAGGGAGAAGGCCTTTCCACTACAAGGGAATCGAGAGGCCAGGCTTGCAAGAGCTAACTGCTGCATCCATTGATTTGAAAAGCAGCCTCCTTCAGCACAGCTCCTTGCTGTATGCTTCACCAGTGTCTGCACCAGATACCAGCTTTGGACAAAAATCAAGATTACACAAAGCTAAAGGGAGATATGGATCCCAATGTGACAAGATCTTCTTCAGAGATGTTAACAGTCAACACATTCAGAAATATCACAGAAAGGGAACCAGGTCTTTGCCAATGTGTATCTCTAACTCCTCCAAAGCAACAGCTTTAACACTGAACACAGATACACAGCTTAAACCTTTTCTCTCACTTTTGTTGGCTTTTTTTTTTCAATGAACTGGCAAAAGCCATATGGTTTTAGCAGTCTGAGGGAAAACTCCTTTGTGGCTGCCTTGTGCTGATTTGCACTCCCTGAACCTGTGCACGCCATGTGCATGCAAGGGGGCATATTTAACCCAGAATCGTGAGGGGGGCACTCAGTGACAGCGGGACTTATTTAGGAGGCAAAACAAAAACCACTTTGTCCTGTTTTGAAGGAAAATAAAATCCAAGACGCCTAAACATACTGTTAGGATATTTTTAAAAAACAAAAGAAAACATCAGCTGAATCACCTCTAAAAATTACCAGCTCAGGAGCCCTGCTGACAGCCTAAGGGTGTCTCGGGCTCCAGGGAGGCTTCCGGAGCAGCTCCCAGAGCTGCCTGGGAGCAGAGGGGCAAGGCCGCCGCACCAAGCTTGCCGAGGAGCTGCAGCACCATCCCGTCCTCCACTCCGTTCTCCTGGATGCAGCAATGAAGGGAGGAACAGGAAGCCATTCCCACCGGCCGCTGTGAGGCGGAGGGGAGGGGGGAGCGTTATGCTGCTGTCAGTCAGCACAGGAAAATGCCTTTTCTGTGGCTCCACTGCACGTGGAGGAAGCAAGAAGAAAGGCCTCTGATGCGGTGCCGCCCTCCCCCGCTGCACTCTCCTCATTACGGCTCTTTCTTTAAACTGCTGGGTAGACAGCTGGCAGCCAGTGCCTCGGAGGAAGGAGGAGGACGGGGGCATATAAATTACTGTTGCATTTTACAGCTAAGATAAACTCCAACTGCAGGGTTATAGCCTGAAATGACACGAGGGAAAGCTCCGGCAGGCCTCTCCGAAGAACAAGGAATAGAAAATGGATGGAGAGCGTTATCCAGGGAATATGGGAACACGGAGAAAGAAAAAAAAATCTAAACAAGTTGTATAAAATCTGCTGCTTTAGTGGGTCTTAAAGAGCTTATGTCAGCTTAATTCTACGTGGTAGCATAATGTAAATCTATGGGAAATGGGGCTTTAGGCATATCTGCTCTATTCCATTTCTGCAGATTGCCAAGCATGGCAATAAATGTCAAGTGATTATTTATTTGATCATTAGAAACTTCATTAGATTTTGATTTGATGCTCTACAACTTCCCCCCATCACCTCCCACCACCACCACCAAAAAAAAAAAAAAAAAAAAAAGGCTCAATTTTGAAATTCAATACAGCTAGTTTGATTGGGGGAAGAAAAAACATTATGAAATAAAATCTAGCAAATAGCATCTAGATGACAACACTTTGCATAAATATAGAATCTCCTCTCCGAGAAGTTTGCAGCACTTTGCAAACATGACAAAAGATACGTGTTGGCAGCCGCACGGCGGATTTTGGAAGCCTTTTTTGTATTTCGTTAGACGGAAGGTTGTCTCAGAGTTGAGATCAAACCCTCCAGCTAGAGACACAGCCTCATTGTGTGTTCGTGGTTTAACAGCTTTATCATGTAAAGTATTGGAAGTTTTACTCAGCCTTTTTGGACTTCATTTGTTTGCAGATTATATTACCTGGGAGAAAGGTTGTGGGGCCTCTGGTGGCCCAGGTAATTTGGGGCTCAGCAGTTACTGTTGGGGTGTTTGTTTCATCCTTGCTCAAAGCCTAAAACCTGAGCCTGCAACCTTCCAATACCAAGGGACATTTTACCCTAGTCCGCGGTGTCACATGTGCCGTTTACAGCTGCTGCTTTCATCGCCATTTCAGTTGCTCCTGCGCCTTTCATATGACGATTTTCTAGGAATCATTTATAGTAGGGGAAACAAAGAGAGGATGACAGAAAGTTCTGCAGCTGGCTTTCTTCCTAGGGGAACAGTACTTGCCTGTCAAAAGACCCAGCAAATAGGAATGAGACTGACTTTCATAAAACCAGGGATTTAAGCACAGTGTGAGGTGTGTATTATTGCCACAGAGCACATGTGGGCAAGAAGCATAAAGAGACAGGCTTTATCTCTGTGCCTGAAACCCTCTCGGAACCTTCTGGGAGTGCACATTCTAAATCAAGAATCAAAATGTTTTCCCAGCACAACTGCAAATTGAAAATAGGCACTTGAACAGCACAGGCAGAGATATGGAAGAAGAATGACTTTGAAATGCCTACAACCCACCTGGAGCCACCCTGGGTCTTTCTGTACACATGAAGAGTATTCATCTACAGTAAAGTGTATGTAGCACTTGGTAGAAAAAAAAATGACAGCTGACATAAAGATCCATTAGATGCCTGAACTTGCCTCTTGCCAGTGCAGAGTATTTTCCTGTTCCTTTTGTCAAAGCATAAAGAAAGGGTAGATACTGTATTTTTGTTTCAATAAGCACCCTCTAAACCTAGATTTTTTTTTCTCCTCTAATACTTCACACTGTCCTGCAATTGAAGTAAGAATGTGAAAGTCAGAATGTGTTCATTATTCTAAGCAATGTTAAACATGGAGCAAAACAGATTGGGGACATGGTGTTGTGCTGTGTAATTAGCAGCGGTGACCCGACTCGCAGGTCACAAAGTCTTTCTTCCTTTAATGGGAGGAGTCACTGCTATCAAGAGAATAAACAGAAACTTCAAAGC
>NDGM011082117.1:0-14768 GCA_002564305.1 Octomys mimax | reverse complement strand
CTCTCTCTCTCTCTCTCTCTCTCTCGTGCTCTCTAAATAAATAAATAAATGTTTAAAAAAATCATTTATTTATTTATTTGGTACAGGGTCTCACTACACAGCTCAGACTCATAGTGATACTCCTGTCTCAGCCTCTCCAACACTGGGATTACAGGCATGTGCCACCGTGCCCAGTTTCAGTGGCCAGTTTGGTGCCTGGGGCCGGCATGACACGTAGTAGTGGGAAACCGACATGCTTGTCATGCAGACAATTAGACTACTGAGCTATCTCCCAGCCCCTAAGTCTTAATAAGTTAGTTACCTTTTGCATCTATTACTTAGCACTCCAACGATCACTTAACCATAACTTGAGAAGGAAAATGAGTTCATTGAACTGGGACTATAAAGAATTATTAGTAAGTTCTTAATAATTTGTGCTGGATGCAACAACAGCGAGTTCCAGTGTTTGCTATGGAAAGGTTTCAAACAGCTAATGCAGTGATGAAGTCAGCCATATAAGTACGGTCCGGACAGGTACTCACAGCAACTTTACGTCGCATCTCTAATCTGAGGTTCACAAAAATTGCCCTATATGGACCAGTGATCCAGTGGTGCCCTGACACCTTAATTTTAAAAAGCACTTCATGACATACAAAGGCTGATCTTAAGATGGATGGGAAATTCTCATGGATGAAATTGAACCTCTTAAATGAAATCACAAGACTTTGTATTTTGTTTTGGTGCATGTTATGGAGCATGCCTGAGCACTGTCTAAAAATTATACATCTTCCAATTTACATCCTTGTAAGAGACCAACTGTAAACATTCAGTGTTGAATTTATTGAAGGTATTAGATAAAATCAGACTTCAAACAGCAAACTCACTGAATCTTAAGTTCTCTGCCCTTTGAATGAAATCTATTGTTATAGAAAAGAAAATACAATTTAGGCACCAGTATGTGCCCTTTTCTTCCAATTTTATTTTGGCAATTTCCTAAGTTCATAAATTAATTTGAAAACATTGTTAAATTTTTTCCTTTTAACAGAAAAATAACCTTTCTGAAATCTGATCATTATCCCAATCCATTTGATACACACACAAAAAAAATAATAACTACAGCTACAGTTTGTTCAATGACAACACAGTATTGCAGATACCTTAAAACATTTTGACCTGGGTAATGCTGGTACTATTCAATTCTGCCTGTCAGAGGACCCTCACCACTCAGTATAGTTGTAACAGACACATGTGTGTTCTGGTTTCCTACTTTGGTGTGTGTGTGTGTGTGTGTGTGTGTGTGTGTGTGTTTGTGCACTGGTTTTGTTGATCTTTTCTTGCCAGGTGGGATTTGTATGGCCTCATGTTATTTGGATCAGAGGAATAAAAATTAAGTGAAGAAAAAGATAAAGAGGAAATCAGGGCTAGCCAAGTAGCTCAACAGATTGAAGCGCCTGCAAGCAGGTGCAGGGCCCAGGGCCCCAGGGTTCGATCCCCGGGCCTGCTGTGCCAGCCCCACCTCTGGGGCACACTGAGACAGCAATTGAGACTGAGCGTGGTGACGCACGTGCCTGTAAGCCCAGCTCTTGGTTGACTGTAAGCAGGCAGATCACTCCAAGTCCGATCTAGTAGTGAGACCCTGAACACCCTGTAGACCCTTCCCTAAATTAAAAAAAAAAACTTGATTTCAGGTAAACTTTAGGATAGCAAATCCTCAAAAAGAAGTGGGAAGCTACAATGGGAAAGAGTTCATTACAGGGCAGCATCTCGTCTTGGCTTTGTCTTCATACTATTTCTAAGTAGTCCCAACACTACACATCTCCTCTGCCATTGTAATATATATGTATGTGGCATGTGGATGATTTGAAGGTGTGTTTCTCAAGAAAAACTCTTTAGAATATATAGGTCTCTAAGAAGAGCATCTACTTCAACCGCAGACAGCAACCTTAGGACTAGTGGGTGGGCACACCCGGGGCCAGCAGCCAGCTGTGTGAGCAGTGTTTTCTTAGTCCTCCTGGGTTCTGCCAGGCCCTTGCAGTTGGGAGNCAACTTAACTGATTGATACTTCAGTGATAATTTTGGAGTTTTTCTATAAGCACTACACTCTTAAAACCTAAACCTGACCTCTGTAACTTTGACTTGAGAAAGAGCTCTTGGTGAAGGAAGATAGATGTTCAGTTGTTCATTTATCTATGAGAAAGCCCTGGTTTTAACTTGTCTTTTCTTTCTTCTTTCTTTTGGTTGAAGCTGTTCAAGATCAAAAGAAATTTCTTCCCAAACTAGGACTCTTTCAAATACTGACTTTTCTGTGCAAATATTAAATCTTCATTTAAAATCTGTAGCTGTTGCTTGGGAGCGGTTATAGTCAAATGTATTTTCCCTCTATCTTCATAGATCTAGTAAAATTTACTCATGGTAGGCAATCAGTGATTACTGACTAAATGAATGTACTTAAATATGTAAAATGCTATGAATTATACCAAAACTCTTAACTATAGGTTATTAATTATGAGCTACACTTATATTATGAATTAGGAAGCATACATTGTACTTAAATTATGAATTCTTTGATATGGGTGTTATTGTCTAGGAAATATTAATATCTATACTGAGGTATTATTGAAAATTATCATAAGTGTGCACATCTTAGAGCAGATATCCCGGGTACCGTGGAAAAGCAAACGGTTCTAGAAAGCTGCAGCTCACTACTTTATTTCTTGTTCTGCAGAATGGCTTCACACCACTGTACATGGCTGCCCAGGAAAACCACCTGGAAGTTGTCAAGTTTCTCCTTGACAATGGTGCCAGCCAGAGCCTGGCCACGGAGGTAAGATGTGTGGCTGCTTGCTATGACCGAATTTGCCTGCTTACAAGGCATTTTGTAAACCAGGAGTTGTAAATTTGTTCCACTGGGATTTCAGCTGTAATTGTGTATTAGTGTGTTATGATTTTCTAAGTTTTTATGAAAGACATTAGAAGCCTGTTTTTCATCTTTAAAAATCTTCCATTGCGTAGATACCTTTCTGCACTTAATATTTGGTTCTAGGCTGTTATTTTAATATTTAGCGTGTCATGCAAGAGTGTTTTTCTGTCTCTTTTCTCAAAAGGAACCATTGTTTTTGAAAATTTTTCAACTAAACATTAATTATAAACATTTTTTTCCAAATCTAACTTCACCTAGTTATAATGATTAAGTTTGTTGATTTCTAAAGCTACCTAATTAGATTTCATTCATAGTGCTAAATAAAACTCATAGATTTTTTAAGCACCAAATAAAGTGGTACACCATTTGAAAAGGGTGCACAATCTTGGATAGAGAAATAGCTTTAGAAATAAAAATAAAGTCTTGATTTTTTTTTTTTTTTTGGTAATTTGCTTTTTAAAGTAATCTCTGTGGAACACCGCAATCAATTGTTAAGTAGAAATCTATTGCCAATAATAGGCACCAACATCTCAGGATTCTTTATGCAAGACGGTGAGTTCCAGCATGTGCACAGTTACCTAGGAAAAGCCAGTCCACTTCCACACAGAGCTGCATCCTGAATGGCAGCGGCATGGCATGCACGAGTCACCTAGGGCCTCCTCGGCTTTCATACCCTGCCTTCCAGGGAAAGCGACCAGTAAGTGAAGGCGAAGAGTCACACCAAGAGAAATGCAAACAGCTGTGAATATACGGAAATGCTGTCATTCTCATCCACAAGGAAATATGAACGCATTAATAAAATAAAGAGATCTAATCTTTTGTCCATGACAAAAAAAAAAAAGATGAGAAGAGAAAGTTAGAACTACTTTTCCATAATACTGCTGTCTTGGTTTACTTTTCTGTCATTGCTAGGACAAATACCTGACACTCAAAATTGAGAAAGGAAAGATTTATTTATCTTATAGTATATGGAGGTTTCAGTTCATATATAGCTGGCTCCAAGGCAGAGTGGCACATGTCAGGGGGCAGCAGCTCATGGCAGCAGAAGACAGCAAGAGCAAAGTGGGGAGCCTCAGCAGAGGCAGCAAGCAAGCCTCTCTGCCCCCCATGCATTACATTCAGACCTGGGTGTAGCACTCACACCCATAAGCCAGGCAGCACTCACACCCATAATCTCAGCACTGGATTCATGAATCAGCCACAAACTCTAGAAGCAGGACTGCATAAGGCACACACCATAACAACTGATGAAATTGAGACACAATTGCAATTCTTTTGCAGAACACTTGACAGGAAGTATCAAAATTAATACTTGCATGGCTTATTGCTTCCTAGTTCCAATGCTGAGAATTTATACTGCAGACATATTAGAAGAAAACTTACCAGTTTTCCACCAAGGAAAATAGTGATGAGGGTGACATTTGCAGAACAGCCTATTGCATGCAAGTCACCAGACTTTCTTCTGCCCCCTTACAAATGATAAAGGCATCCTGACCCAAGTAAAATAATAAGTGACTTGCTTGCCAATTCCGCAATAAACACAATTTTGGACCTTAAGTGTGTACAGTAGTAAAGCAGTACAGGGTTAAAATCTGTGAATCGGTCAGGATACTCCACCCTGTGCTACTGGTTCTATAATTAGAAATACTGGATCACACACACAGGAATCAACCTCGTGAAATGGGAAGCTGCCTCTTTATCAAGGTCTGAGGAGTTCTAGGTAATTGCAAGGTGAAGATGCAAACTGCTCGAAGTTTGTCTGTGTGCTCTTAGGTCCAAATGTTTTCTAAATTCTTTTAGTTGAGCTCATGGAAGTCAGAATACTCATTCCCAGAATAGTAGCTACTGAGACTCAGGAGCAGGGAGAGCAGGGTTGTGTTTTAATGTGCACCAAGTCTCACACAGGAAGAGCAGGTACTTGGCGGGGAGCTCTTGCAGCACATAGAGACTGTAATAGTCAAAGCGTATCATACCGCTCATGATGACTGAGAGAATAAACTTCAAATGCCTTCGCCACAAATACCCAATGCCCTGGACCGGGCAGTTGCATTAACTTGACTAAGCGGTGACACAAAATGGTACATCTTACTATTACTTTGTATTCTATAATTATGCAAACTTGAACTTCTCTGTGTATGATAAAACTGTCCGGTGCAGTGGCACACACCTGTAATCTCAGTGCTTGGGAGGTAGAGGCAAGAGGATCACTATGAGTTCAAGGTCAGCCTGGGCTATGAAGTGAGTTCAAGGCCAGCCTGAACTCATAGTGGGACCCTATCTCAAAAAGACATAAAATAAGCAAATAAATAAAATCAAGTTTTGATTGATCACTATATCATCTGCCATTATTGGTCAGAGAAGCAAGAGTATTTCATAGGGGTCTTTCTTAAAACAACAGTGTCTATGGCTCATTAATTTCTGTATATTGATGTGGCCCAGACATCCACCAGGCCAAAATAATGAACCAGACAGGCAATGAGCTGGGCAGTATACTGCATCTTTAAAGCATTAGTGACAACATTTATATCAGATTGAAACTCCTTTGAAAATTCTGCTGGACTGGAACCAAAGTTTTGTGTACCGAAATTATGGCGGCTCCCAATTTTTTTATGTAGTACTTTTATGAATTTTTGAAATGTTTAAACATCTCTACTTAGTGTAGAATTACTACTATTAACAGAAAAAAACCCAAAATCTTCTTTCAGTGCTGAGGATCCAACGCAATGCTTCAAAGCCTGTATACAAATAGCTTACTTTTTTGTTTGTGAATTAACACACACACATACACACATACACAGACACACACGTCTTGTCACGTGTGTGTCCATTGCCTATTTGAATATGTTGTTAGTTTGAATAACGTTAAATAAAAATCAGTGCTTGCTCTCCGGTTGCCCTCTTCTTTGTTGACGGAGTCCAGAAGCAGCCACCTCTAGGGTCGGTCTTGACGCATCTGTTTCTTTGCAGGACGGCTTCACGCCGCTGGCAGTGGCTTTGCAGCAAGGTCATGACCAGGTAGTTTCGCTCCTGCTAGAAAATGACACAAAAGGAAAGGTGCGTCTTCCGGCTCTTCACATCGCCGCCCGAAAAGACGACACGAAAGCCGCTGCCCTGCTGCTACAGAACGACAACAACGCGGACGTGGAGTCGAAGGTGAGACCAGGCCCGCAAGCCTCGCACGCGTCCACCCCAGCTAGCTGTACAGCTTCTAAGGTTGCCTGGCTTCCCTCTGGGCAAGCTTGCCCCCAATCTCAGCTTTACCAAGAGGAGTGCAAATGTGTAACCCGGCCTGCTGAAGGTGCCCTCGACTCGCAAATCAGCCCGAGGGTGCTGTGGGTGCTCCCCTCGCGTGCTAGAGGAGAGACACCTCGGGAGCAGCTGATTCACACGCGAGTGATGGTTTCCTTTGTCCTAGTGTCATGCTTGGAACGAGTCTAACACTGCAGCCCAAACACCAGGGTGAAAGTTACACAATGCTGAGGATAGTATGACAGTGAAACCTCTGGGTCTTAGGTAGCTGAGACTACAGGCAGCGCGCCCCGTGCGGATCTGTGTGGAAAGCGTGCAGGAGCGAAGGAGCTACGGCCCCACAGCCATTGTCCTCACGTGTCCTCCCCGAAAGTCTCCAAGAAGGAAATGTGGCAACTGGGCTGGGCCGCCCGCAGCCTTCCGCTCGCGAGCTTTCTCTCTGTGCTCTGTGCTCCCGTCACAGCTCCCCGCCGCACCCCGAGCTTCACCATTTAGCTCGCTGCAGCCCATGTCACCGACAGTGAACTAACCGCTCATTCTTTCCTCCTCTTTGCTTCCAAATGTGTTAACCTAGATGGTGGTGAATAGAACGACAGAGGTACATGGCTCTCGCACTCCGCATCTGTGTGATCCATCCCTGCATCGTCACTGCCCGTGACTTAGTGCCGCTGCCTCCTCTCCTTCCCTTTTCTCTGCATCGCCTCCCGTAGGCTAGATCCCGCTTCCTCCCCTGCCCCATGGAGCATGTGCCAGAGCAGACAGTAGTTTGATTCCCAGGGCTTTCTGCAGCTGAACCTGGTGTATGAAAGGAAGTGTGAGGGACCCTTGCGCCCTAAGGGTACCGCAGTCGACTGTGCGAGGTGGAGAGTCTCGACACCTGGGTGCTTCTCAGCTGTACCAAAAGCTGCAGACAACCCTGTCGTCCTCCGGGACTGATTCTTTAGGGCTCTGCATGACACTTACCCTCTGTGGTGTCAGCAAGAGCAAAAGCTGGCTCCGAAGGTGCCAGTGGGAACCACCCCACCCAGAGCCAGCGACACAGCTAGCATGGCTAAGAGGCTTGCAAACAACTTAGAGGTGCATCTGGTTCCTATGAGGTTGCAAACTTTGGGGACTAAGTGAATTGCTGCATGTTTAGCTCTTTTTTTTTTTTAAGGAAGTAAAATGACCATGGCCTAGAAATATCCAGAAAAAATGTGTAATTGAATAGGCATCTGCTAATAAGGAAATTAGCCTGTGGATTCTTCACGGAATATGATCACCTATTAAACACAATCAAGTCTTTGGTAATACCTGTAGCCCTCAAAATTGCCTTAGTCTTTAAAATTGACATGTATTGTTGGTTAATTTCAATCTATATTGAATATATAAAGCTAACTGAATTTGGATAAAGAGTTTCAGTGGCCAATTCTATCATCTGTAATCAAACGGTGCTCCTAAAACAAGCTTTTCATGGGCTATCAAGATTTTTCTTGTCATACCTACCAAACTTTTTCAGTGTTGGCTTCTACATAGTTACTGTATTGGACTGCTAAGATGAATCAATTGGTCTCTGCGTGGGATTGGTACCGGCTGGTCCTCTGCCTGTGAATGTGGGGTTTCTTAGAAACCCAGTGAGCATCCGGCACTGATAGAAAGCTAGCACAGGACGGAATGTGGATCTCAGCATATTTTGCTTCCTCATTTGTATCTGGGCAGGGCTGTGACACCAGCTTACCAGACAAGGAGCTGCTAGGAATCACCTGAACCTCTTCTGTGTCCTTCTCTTCACAGAGTGGCTTCACCCCGCTCCACATAGCTGCTCACTACGGAAATATCAATGTAGCCACATTGCTGCTGAACCGAGCGGCGGCTGTAGACTTCACTGCACGGGTAAGAGCCCTGAATGCATGGCCACAGAGCAGTGATGAGGGACGTTGCTTTCCCAGTCTGAGAGGAGGGAGGGACAGATGGTGGCCACCGGTCTTTCTAGCCAGCGAATGCTATGATTCTCTACTTGTCCTGTGCATTTTCCTGCTCTTACATTGACATGATTGCTCCCTAGCAGCAAAAGTAAACCAAGGCCAGGGGTTGCTGGGATACATGATATGGGCACAGATAGAAGATGCAGGTCACACCGCCATGGCAATGGACTCAAATGGTTCCCCAAGGTGGCATTTCTGAGACTATTAGGAATTTTTCAAATGGGACTTGGGGTGCTCTACAGATAGCAAGTAGGAATGATTCTACAAGTAGACATTCTTATAGGTAGGAATGTTCTAGAATACCCAGATAAGTTCCAGATTTTTGAACCCTCAGGATCTTTTTGTCTCTGACCAACTTTCATAATGGATAACAAGACTGTTATTCAACCGGAGTAAGCTCCTACTCACTGAGAGAAAGCTAGAAGGTCGTGTGCACGCCAGACAACAATGTGCACATCCAAACAAGGCCTTTCTGCTCTGAAGGCAAAGCGTGGCTCACTACTGGGCTTGACCACTAGAAATGTCATTGGAAAACAATGAAATTCATATTGTCATGTTTCCAAAACATGGGATCTTGGAAGGAGGATGAGGTACCAACTCAAAGTACTGATGCCAGAGTTTACATTTTGGTTCTAATTTTTTTTTCTGTATATCTCTGAGTTTCCTTATTCATAAGATGAATTAATAGGAATGAGGAACTTAAATAGTAAATATAATAAAGTAATCTCGCCTCACCATCCTCGAATCACTCCGAGACAGTGGATGTAAAGCCCTTAACACAACACCAGACACATCATCGTGGCAGGGGCAGCAAGAGTGCATGATCCCAAACAGCACTGAAGTGTTATTTTTGCTAAGCTCTCTTAAAGTAAGAAGGGGCGAGGGAATTGGCAGTGATGCCAGGACTAGCAGAAATAGTACCAACAGTAAAAGTAATACCATTTTTGATCTAATGACTGGGTAGAAAAGCAAAACATTTTTATCACACCTGCTCTACTGAGAAGACAAACATTAATTATTACTGTTTTGCAGAAGGGGAAACTGAGGCTTAGATATAAACTGCTACATTATCCCAGAGCGTGCAGGTTGGAAGAGGCAGGACCAACCACTCCCATACTATATTCAGTCTCCCTGCAGCAACTTAAAAGAGTTCATTTTTCTTTTCTTCTTAGAATTCATTAGTTCTATAATAAATAATAGGTGTTCAGACTGTACTAATAGAAAGCCTATGTCCTGCCCTACTGTCATGTCCTTGCACAAAGCCTGTGGCAATTGCTATGAGCTGAGGTGCCAGTCAGTTGTTTTCTCTGGAGCTCTGTTCATGCATGAACTGCACCCCTCTGTGCAGCTCCAAGGTCTGCTGTGACTCTTTGAAGGACAGACTTGAGTGCTGCTTTATGCCGCGTGTAAACAGGGCGTGCCCACGTGAACACTGAGTGCACTTCAAGATGCAGCCTTCTGGTCTTATTTCTGTAATTGGCGATGCAATAAAAACCTCATTTACTCACATCTTCTAATTGAAACATTTGGAAAATTCATGTCAGAGTGGCGTTTGAAGTTTGTCTTTATGCCATTGTTCAGAAATGTCCTGATGCTGCCGAAAATAAGATCGGGGGATGCTCATGCAATTCAGCACATATGTCTCAATATCTCCAGGCTCCACCAGCAACTCCAAGGCACCCATTAACATTAAAACAATGACTGTGGTAATTACAAAAGATACTTGGTTATTGATTAAAATTCAATGGAAACTTGACCCACATTGTTAGCCTTGCCTGACTCTCCATCTGCAAATGAAAGTAGTCACACTTGCTTTTGTTTGAAATGTGTGGAACTGCAGCCTTCTCCCTGATTTTACCCTGAGTCATTCCTGAATGATGAGGCTCCCTAGCATTCCGGGCTGCAGGCTGTGGTGGAATTTGATTACACTTGGGGAGGCATTGGTCTTGATTATCCTCCGCAACCTCTGAACCTGCTTTGATGATTGATGACTTGCTGTAGGGTGTCTGTGTCTCAAATCTCTCCCTAAAGGGCTTGTCCACATTCCAGCGCCAAGCCTTTAGTAACTTCACTTCTAATCATCCCAGATCTGGACTTTCAGACTTTACAGGCTTCTCTTTGCCCAATCTCAGAAAGTCTTTCTCAGTCACAGTTCCCTTGGGAAAGTAGCAGATGCAAGTAAAGTGCCCCAAGTGCAGACGGGATCAAGTGCTATCTGCTTGGAATAATCTGGGGGTGACCAGAAGTCTCATTTGCTAAGAACCAGAGGCAAATATTAGCTATGAATCACAGACCTCAGTCCTAGGCTTAGGCAGAGATGTAGAAAGTGCTTACAAGGTAAACATAAGAAAAAGCTGCAGCAATCTTTGTCTCTGTGGCCGTGATTTCTGTTTTGGGATGGTGACAACATCCAGGAGGGAGTGGAAAGGCAGAAACAGCCTCGCAGCTCTCTGCGGTGTTGGGCTGGGGATTACCAAGTGAGGGCAACCTTCGAGCAGGCAGAGCTGGGGAACAGAAGGCGGACACTTCCGGAGCCATTTCCTGCCTGCAGATGTTCATTCTAAGCCACATAAAAGGCAGAAACAGTAGCAGGGTAACTAAAGAGAGCACACCATAGGCCGGCTTGCTCTCTGCCCTGCTTCTTTGTAGCTCTCACTGATTTATAGGGCAATAAAGCAAACCCCAGCCAATGGTGCATGTCGTGCACTCCGGGAGCAACTCTGGCAACCAATTTGTAGCACGCTTATCTATTTTATTAATGCGTTTTCTTAGATTTTGTTTTGTTTTGTTTTTTGTGCGGAGCCAGGATTGAACTCAGGCCCTTGCGCTTGCCAGGCACGTGCTTTCTTAGATTTTTATTGCAATGTCAAGGTTGGCTTTTGTGTTTTGTTTTTGCTTTATATACATAAGACACCCCTCCTGACGCCTTCAGCATTTCCTTCCCGATTATCCGCGGAGATGACTCGTTCAGCCTCCAGGGGCCGTTACAGGAGCTACTCCGGCAGGACCGCAGCTGCAGTGCTGAGTCAGCGCTCTTCATTCTTTGCACTGAATCTTCTCTGAGGCAGCGGCGTTGGCAGTGGCGCTGCAGGAGCCTGGCGGGACTCTTTCTCTCTTAGCAAATCCCTCCAGCTCTCCAGGGGAAGACAATGTCACCAAAACATGCTGGAGCTACAGCTGGTCATCCGTCCACGGAGGAGTATTTATGCGCGGAAGCAACCAAAAGCCGAATTACTTTTGGTGGATCCCTGCAACCCTCCTTTTATTGATTGAAAATGATAAGGGATTTTTCATCTGCTAAGGGTTTTTATGTCAAATCTAATGGACCACTTAACCTAATTCTGTCTCTCGCGATGGACCTTTCTCTTGTAAATTATTATTATGCACTTTCCCCTTTTGAGAAGAAAATCGAATCAACCAGCAGTCTGTTAATCGCGCTTTTCCCTCGACCTCTGCAAGGATGAGAGACTGGGGTTTCCAGCAGCGTTTCAGGTGGCTCGTGGAGTCGTGCGCAGTGTGAGACCAGGAATGCAACAGAAGGGCGTTCGCAGCGGCTGGGGTGAGCCTGGAATGCACCTGCTTAAGAAGCAGCAGCCTTAGAACCTTGCATCCAAGTCGTGGAAGGGAAAGCAGAAATTATGTCGTTTTCATCTTGTGACAAAGGAAAGCTTCTTTCTCTTTTCTGTGAAATAATTCAAACATGACTTTTAGCATACGAATCCTGAGAGGAACAGGGAGTTCTCCGTATCTCAGCATAGACCTGTATTGCGCCACTCGGTGCTGCGCGTGGGTGGAAGGTCCCCGGGGCCTTAGACCCTCACCCCCAGCCAGGTGACCGCCCACGCAGGTCCCTGGCTTTGGGGCGCTCTGCTTAGAGTGAGAATGTGCGTGTGTGGTCCAGGTCCATGCCAGGTTAGCAGTCCCACTGATGACCTTGCTCAATAGCAGATGTTTACACGAGATTTTGAGGAGTCCTGAGACTCCACGAAATCCTGCAAAGATGACAGTGAAAGGTAGTTTAAGTTAGGGATAAAGTGAAAGCAATATCATTTTGATACTGGAACTACTACATCTCTGGGTAGAAGAATGCAGTGGTGGGTGGGTGTCCGAGCCAAACAGAAGACCAGCATGGCTGGGCGTACCGTGAGCCCGATAGTGTGTGTGGATGGACGCTACAGAGATGTCACCTCTTCCTTCACTTCCTTTTCTCTCTCCTACCTCCCCTCCCCTTTCCTTTGGGTACTGGGGACTGAACCTAGGGCCTCCAAACCCCACTGCATCCCCAGCACCTTTCTACTATTTTAAGGCAGAGGATCCCCAAGTTGCCCGGACTGGGCTTGAGCTTAAGATCGTCCTGCCTCAGCATCCCAGAGCATAGCACCATGCATAACTCAGAGATTACTCTTCTAAATTTAATTCAAGGTGGCAGTGTTTAAGAGAGCCTTTCCTACGAGGTGGGCCTGAAGACTCATACTTAAGTGACCTACATATTCTACTTACTAGTGCTTACTAAAATGAGAGTACCCAATACTCTGGCCATTTTTATTCTACTAATTCTAATTCATTCAGGCACCAGGGTACTAGACCAGATAACACAACATTCATGGTAACTGGACCGTGGAGCATAATTCCTGATGCACAACTTAACATGGGCTACAGTGCCAAGGAAGACTTCTCTAAGAACTTAGAGGGGCTGAAGAGAATCCAAGGCGGGAGGTAGGGCTGATGAAGGCACTGAACAGCCCCCCAGTGCACAGGCCGTGGCCCTTTCCTCAGCACCTCTGCTGGCCCCTGTCCCAAGCTCCCAGAAGTCCTGCCTGGCTTCCCACTAGTAGAACACTTCGCACCAGATCCCTCCTGCCCGAATCCAGGCCTTTTGGCCCCTGGGCCCCTCCTCACCTGTGCTGCCTTTATTCCGGAGCCCATCACCATGGCTACTAATTTCAATTGAAATTTAAAATTCATGTCTTTCTTTCCGAGAGCATTCAGATGCTCGGCCCTGCATGTGGCGTGGCTGCCGTGTGCAGTGGCACCGATACCTGTCCATCACCTAAGAAGGTTCTTTGGAGCAAACCTGCAGCACCTTGCCCTCAAGGCCGCGCCTGTGTCGTCTTGCACGCCTGGAATCCCTGGTATATATTTAGAAGACTCAGGAATGGATGGAAGTGTCGCCCCTCGGCCTCCTGCACTTCCCCTAAGCTCCTGCTGCAATGCAAACTTCCCTTCCTCAGGCCTCTTCTTCTCCCGAGTTCAGCAAATTCTGTGGCTTCAGCTGAACTTTCCCCAGGGGTTAAAAACTGCTTCCCAAACCGCAGTCAGCGGCCTTGAGGAAGAGGAAATTCCAAGGACTGAAGTGAAATTTGAAGCCAGAGAACCAAGCCTGAACATTGAATGGCAGGTGCTAAGGGCAAGTGTCCCCATGGGTGGAGCCTCACGAGTGCCCTGTATGGTAGCCTTGGGAGGCAGCTTGGGAGGGGGCAGGCTGCTTCTCCACAACTGCTGCCAAGCTGTGTTCAGGGCAGGGACCCTGAAGCCCAAGCCCTAAAGACCCCATCAGGGTGACCCCAGGAGATGCCTGGAAGAACGTCGGCGACGCTCCAGCTAAGAGTGCGCCTGTCCTTCAGAATGGCTCAGGGCACGGGCTCCTGGGAACGCTTCGGTTTGTGTAGTGACACCTGTGCCACTACATTTTCCCCTCATTGTACAATTCTTTTTTAAAATAAAAGAAAAAACACAATAGTCCTATTTTTTCAATTTATGTGTTTAACTTTCTATGAGCCAGATATGCATCTACAGATGTTTTGTGCATACAAGGACATTCCTTTGAATTGAGACATATTTTTAAGATTAGTTTATCCCCTAGTAGAGGATCAACAGCATTAAACATAAAAACTTTAAAAACCGGAATATATAAACCTTCTCCTGGATGAAAACAGGCAGAGAGCAGAGAAATGAGTGATGAGAAGCAGCCATTTGGCCACCGCCCTAGCTACAGTCCCATTGTCATGGTAACAGCAATATCTTGTCAAGAACAAAGTAAGTTTGCAAGATAAACAGAGGTGAGGGGTCATGTAGCCCTGGGCATGGCTGTGCTCTTCCAAGGCATCTCTAGGCTGCCTTTTCCAGTTCTCTAAGTGGCATGTGAGGGAGAACCTATCAGAGACATTGTTTTTCTTACATACGTGTGTTCAGTTCAACTTCATTAGCCTCTTCCCATGTGACATCTGTGTTGCTCCTCCCCTGAAGGGGCAAAGTTTCTAAGTGGCAGTAGTATGCAGCAAGGAGGGACTGCATGCTGGGTCCCGGCTGTTTCGTGGCCACCGATGTGGTCCAGGGCAAATCCTTTTGTCTTCTGGCTGGCAGTTTCTTAAAAGAGAAGGGGTAGGAGTGGGGCAATCAGCTAATAATATGCCTCCCGTCTGTCCCACCATCTGGTCTGGCAGTGACAGAGGTGGCCTTCAGTGTCTCTTCTTCCTCCCTTAATAGACAGTAGATATGGTACAGTGCCAACAGCTCCCTTATTGAACCCAGACTCGTGCAGTCCCCAGTGGCTGCAGCTTACTCCAAGTACTCTGGGCAGTGCTTTGGCTTTATCATCTACATGGGCCTGATAGAAGCTGAGCATGGTAGCTCAGGCCTGTAATCCCAGCCCTCTG
>NDGM011082106.1:0-16096 GCA_002564305.1 Octomys mimax | reverse complement strand
TTGTCCAGGCTGGCTTTGAACTTACTGTTTGTGCAGTGCAGCAGGGTCCTGAACTTGTGAACCTCTGGCCTCAGTCTCCCAAGGGCTAGAATGTGTACCTGCACCATCACGTACAGCTTTGTTTTTATTTTAAATATTCTTACAGATGATAGAAACCCTCCTACCCTTTGAAGCCTTGGAGTTGAAAGCTACCAGCAGATGTGGCTCAGATATCCACCCTAAAGTCTTCAGAAAGGGATAAACCTAGAAGCACAGCCACTGGACACCAGGGGTGAGTGTGGGAGGAAGACATGCTGGGGACATGGAGGAGTTTCCATCAGGGCTTCAAAGGGTAGGAGGGTTAATCTATATAGCCTCCCACTCACCAAACTCTAGTAAATCCAGTTATACTTGTGCCTCTTGTAAAGATCCTTTTTTTTTTTTAAATCCCCTTTCCCTTACTGGAGCCCCTGCCCATGTCTTGGCTAGCAACAGACCAATAGCTTTGCCTCTTGGTTTATTTTTCTTCTATTATTAGCTCATGTGATTGTAATCTTGCTTTAAATGATAGACACTGAAAATATTTCTCACAGGTCTGGGGGGATAGCTTAGCAGTCAAATGCCTGCCTGGCAAATGCGAGGACCCACTTTCCATCCCCAATACCACATACCGTGCTAGCCTTGGAATCCTAGGCATGGTGGTGCACACCTGTAATCCCAGTGCTGGGGAAACTGAGACAGGAGTGTCACTATGAGGCTGAGCTGCACAGTGAGCCCTTGTATCCAATAAATAAATAAATATAA
The DNA here is from genome assembly GCA_002564305.1 of Octomys mimax. Lineage (NCBI taxonomy): Eukaryota > Metazoa > Chordata > Mammalia > Rodentia > Octodontidae > Octomys > Octomys mimax. Next base: position 15,313 of record NDGM011082106.1, on the reverse strand, counting down.
CATTTTAAAATGTCTTTTTTTATCTATTCTATATCTCATAGCAGGAGATGAGAATCAGTCAAAGCCCTGATTACTGAGTTTAGATCTCTGTGGTTGAGTTTTAACATTAGCATTGACTTTGGGACAGTTTTGTTTTAAATAATCATAGCTGTAAATCACATTTAGCCCTTGTCTTGCTGTAATTTTCTATGATGGATAAAATTATCTGTTTAAATTGTATTATGGCAAAACATATTTTAATAATTATAATCTGCAAAGAGATCTTCTTGAGTCAAGAGACTGTAGCACATGTTACTTTATACACTATCTTCAAATTATTATGTCACCAGGGTCCCAATCTCTAAATAGTATAATGGTTGAAAGATATCCCATGCAGTTTTAAATTATGACAGTACACGGATATTCCCAGAATTAGCCATTAAGTTATTTAAATGCCTGATAGAGAGAATTTATTGAATGCTAATCTTATTTTAAAATGAAAAGCAAAGAAATTTACATGTTTACATAGGCTCAAACTACATCATACACTGATACAAAGAAAAATAATCTATAGTATCTTTAAATGATTTTTCAGATAGATCATGTAAATGATCAGAAAACATGTACTGTTCGTCTCCAGTGTAACATTAACTGGGAGTCTTCAAATATTTAGTAGAGTTTTCAATCTCCCAGCTCATGTCAGTATTTTCATTTTTGGATCCACAGGTCAAAGAAGGAAGTGGAAGGAGTCAAACTTGGAAGATTTGAAAGCAGTTTTTAGAAATAATTCTTCTGTAAGTACTTTCACAAGAAAATGAAATGAGGCCTTGATGGTTAAGATGATCACACACTTAAAATAATTGTTGTACTTATAGTCTGTCCATTCCTTAAATGTGAATTGCAACCAAGAAAAATGGTTGCTTTACCTTACAGATAGGAAATCGCGGGTATGGGAATCTTTCGTTGGACTGCTTTGCTAGGGCCGAAAATGAATGTCAAGGCTTTCATATGCACTTGGGGTTTTGATATGGAATCTTCTTCCTTCCCATTTCAGGCCCAACTCCGCCTCTGGAATCCAGCTAAACCCTTCTTGGTCCTCCTGGGACCTTCTGCTCTGAGTGATGCTTTTGCCAGATTCTTGAAAAATGCATGTGAGAAAATAAAAACAGAGAGGTAAGATAACAATTTCAAATTGATCCTTTTGACCCTCTGGAGTACCTAGGGTGCTTGTGCCCTGGATACAAAGAAAAGGAATGCTCTCATTGGACAGTGAGCTCTGTGAGGGGACAGACAACATCAGGCCCTCCTCCTTTCTTTCTGTCTGGTCCCAGTGTTGCCCAAATGTTAAGGCTGGCCAACTTGACCTGCACCCTGAAACTTTTGAAATCATCCTAGTGTAACTTTGCTATCAGTGTGGTTTTCTCAGGGACTAGAAAAGAACAAAAAGACTTGTTCTTTTGCCAAGTGCATTGTTCTAGCAGAGAAGGCTAAAGGAAGAGGAAAAGGATGCTTTACTCCTTAAGTACCTGCCTCTTTAGTGCAAAAAGCAGCTACTATTTTTTCCTCTATAATCCGGGGGAAAGACACATAATAGAAATGATATATAATGCAAGTCAAAAGTCTGAAAAACAGAAAGATCTCTGACAGGAATACCTTACAACCCCATACTGGAAAAAAAGTCTTTACAACATGAATGTTGTACCTTTATACAGAAATTGCTTCTTTAGTTCCCTAAGTTTACCTGCAGGCACAGCTATTCATTATGTCTTATATAGCGACTGATTGCTTGGGCGTCATATTTCTCTAAAAGCCATACCTGTGCTGCCTTTTGGTAATTGCATTCTGTATGTGCAATGATGTGAGAGCTATTTGAGAGGAAAGAGCATAATATGACATGTATGTTAGGGAGAGGTGTCAAGCTCATGCGTCATTGCCTGATGCTTGATTCTAAAGTGTTCATTTAATAATGAGATAGCTACCTTGCTAATGCTTATCACTCTGGTGTGCAATTTGTACAATCTTTTTGAAAAGAAAAATAAACCCTTTGAAATGTTTTACTGTGCTTAATTAGGTGATTGATATGGTCGATTAATGATTTACCAAATAAGTTTCTAAACTACTGCAATGTTTCTTGCAAAATATTCACAAAATATCTATCAGTAAATACAGAATAAAATAAGAATATATTTGATGTAGAATGGAAAAGTTCTTAGAATATATGAAGAATGAACTAGCAGCTCAGGAGAGTCCACCTTTGAAGTCCACTGTGGGAATTTACAATGGGAGCAAAAGGATGTGTAGACATTCCCAAAATTATTACAGGTCTAATTAAAATTTGTTGACATAATCAGTATATAGTTATTAGTAATATTACAGAAGCAGTCATCAAGTAAGCATGCATATACAATATTTGAATGAATTCAAAAATAACCCTGTACTTATCATAATTAAATTGGTAGTTCTGGGAAAGAAACAGAGAGTATGGAGGCTGAAGCAACAGGCCAAAAGTCATGCACCCAATTTGTTTTCTCACCAAAATATAATTTTTACATCTCATCAAACTGAATCTATAGGACAGAAATTACTACGGCTATCGAAATTGAATGCCCCTTTTGTAACTTTAGCCCATGTTAAACTATGGACCACATGGCCTCATGGTTTATAAAAAATGGGAAAATAGAAATTTTTAAAAACATATATGAACTACGTCTCTTGATCAAGCAAATTCTCCCCATCCATGCCTTTGCTCCTGGAAATGTACACACAAATAAGAATCAAAGCTATTAAATTTCATATTTCCCAGCAGTATATTGTTAGACAAGGGCAGATAATAGGGTCAAATATTGTTAATATTATATATTTTAAAACATTATCTCATGTTTTCCTTGTAATTATGTTTTCAGTGCTAATTGGTTTAAACTTTTAGTACTATTGTTTATCTTGTGGGAAGAACCCACCTTTTTTACATCTGTGAGATCAACTGAATGTACTGGTGAGTCATGGCTGAGTAGGGTAGGAGTTGGGGTCAATTTAACTGTGGCAAGTACAGGGTCATTTGTACTTCATTCAGAGTGGATGTGTATGATCACTTGATGACTGCTTCTGTGATGTTGCTCTGTAGCTACTGAAGTTGTCAAGAGTTTTGGCACTTCTTTCCTAGGGATTCTATGCATTTTGCATAATGAGGCAGACATGAGCCTTTTAAAGGGCCAAGAGAAGCTTATGATGGCTTAGACTAGAAGCTCCCACCAAAATCTTGTGTGTTCAGAGGTAGGACTTTTCTAAGTTGACTGGATCGTGAATCACTGTATTCACCACTGGACTAATCCATTGGCAAGTTCAGAAGAGACAGGACTTGATCAAAAAAGCCAGGTCATTGGGGGTGTGACCTGGATGGGTGTGCTTCTGTCTTTAGATCCTCCCCTCTTATCTCTACTTCCTGGCTGCTGCAAGTGAGCATCTTTCCTCTTCCATGCCCTTTAACCATGTCACTTCTTCCTTGCTGCTGCATAACCGTGGACTGAATCATCTGCAACTGTAAGCCAAACTAAAACTTTCCTCTTTAAATTGCAGGTGTTGTAAATGTGTCCCAGGAAAGTGACTTGTACAATTAGAATTGCTAAAGTCAATTAAATGTGTAAGCAAACAAACCACAAGTTAACATGGGAAGATGTTTAAGGAAAAATAAATTATAAAAAATAATGATAAATGTTTTAATAGAAGTGGTCTTCAGTGTACACTTCCTGCAGAGGAGGAGGGTATCTTGGAAATTGTGATCTGCAGGCAACTGGTAACAACTATGGGGACAGAATTTAATTGTAGATGGGAATTTTTAAGTAATGGCTGTGGTGATCTAGAAAAACAATACTGACAGTCCTTATAGTGAATTAAATAATGGCCAATTTGTAACACCCAGATTAATTGAACTAGCATACTTCTGAGTGTGGACAACCCACCTAAGGATTGTTGCCCACAGCATAAACAAACAGAAAATGGTGCCCTGTTAATTCTCTGGAGAAGCTTGTTATGTTGCTTTTACTGATATGAGTTTGGCTGTTCTCATTCTTAGAGGAGCTTGGGTCCTCTTTGTCACTGAGGATGACTGTGGTTCTTTTCAGGGAACCTCTTGTCCTTACTTTGAGTGTCCCTACCTTGCCCCAGTGCAGATCATCTAGCAGTCTGAAGGCATAGATCCTTCATTCTGTTGGTGCTAGCTTCCACCACTGACCTTTGGGCCTTCCCAGTGTAAATACTTGATATTGACTTGCATGAGACATTGTCATAGGCTTTAGGCCTCCAGCTGGGCTCCTGTAGATCACTGCCATTGGATCAAGGCTATCAGCTGCATTCTTTGGGTCTCTGGTGTATGGGCAGACCTCCTGCACTCTTCAGCATTTAATTCTTTGGGTGAATATCGTAAAATAATCCTATAAATGATATATCCTTCATTAAACATTTTCTCTTGCAAACCCTGGCTACAACAGTCCTATTAGAATATCCACTGAATTGAAAGTTTAGAAATTACTTTCCTGTGTGGTTTCTCCTTGGTTCATAATCTCTAGGGATCTTTAAGACTTTGATGAAATGTGTAGTATTTTGTGCAAATTTTGCACATTTGTGCAACATGTGTAGAAACAGGAAGACAACTTTAATAATAATCAATAACATTTATTGCATGATGACAGTTTGCCTAATATTCTTCTATGTACTCTACTCATTAATTAACCCATTTAATGTTCCCAAAAACTCTATGAGATAATTATTTCCATTTTTACAGTTGAAGAAATTAAAGCAAACAAAAATTAAGTTAATCATCCAGCTTTATATGGGTGGAAATGGAGAAGGTAAAATGTAGGCATGCTAAGGTCTGTGAATTTAGTTACCCTGGTACAGATCTTCTACATTCAACCTTGGGTGTAAGCCAGCATTTCTCTACTTCAGTATAAGGAGTTAACATTACCTGTTTGCTTTTCTTCTTAACTAAGGATCAAGTAGCATAAAAGGCTATATGAGTGAGGCTACCATAAGTACAGGAAGACAATAGAATGGAGGGAGAACCTTATGATAATTAAACTTAAATTGTCCTATACTGTCTTTTAGGGCACCTTCAGATTGTCTAGAACAGTTTCTTACTCTTTGCATTCTGCTTTCACAACATATCCCAGTCTTAAGGCCATGAAAACCTTAATAATGAACTTTCAAGTGTTTGCCTCTGCCTACCTCACCCTGAAAACCTTTCTTCCAGTAGTGTTGGACACTAAGGGAAAATGTCAGAAATCATAAGGACCAATGTGGTGACTTGGATGTTCAAGGATAAATAACAGAGGCCAACTGCTCTCTGGAGTGTTACAGAGAATTGCCTGCTGCAATAATGAAAGGAGAAGGAAGAAGGATGCTCTATGTTCTCAGTGAGGGTACAGAGCCCTGTGAACACGCAGCTCCTAGCTGGCCAGCAGAGTCATATATCAAGGAAGTCTGAACATGAGGGAGCAAGAAGACACAGATGGATCTGGAAAACTGGGGTGTAGCCAGGAAAGACTTTTCATTAGGCTTGATGATTTGGGTTTAGCACTGTCAGGGAGATTGCTAATGCCCATTGCCCACGGTAGGACCCTGCCCTTTTTTCCAGAGAAAAGCTCAGTTTTATTGAAAAATCTATGCATTTGTAGAATAAAGACAAAGTGAGAATTTCATTCACTTATTCATTTCAGTTAGGTATGATCTACCTGCAGTGAAATGCAATCATCCTAAGTGTACGGTTTGCTCCATTTAGGCAAATTCGTATTCTTGGATGATCCATGCCTTTATTCACAGGTCCCCACCACCTCATATGTGGAATATTTAAATTTTATTCTGCCCCTCCTCAGGTACTCATCAAATCCCCTGTACTGGAGGCAACCTCTGTTCTGATTATTTTCAACTTAGATTAATTTTGCCTATTCTAGCACTTCATATAAATGAAATAATGTATGATTTTTAAAATTCCTAAATGTTTTTATAGCAACTCACATTGTTGTATTATCATTCTTTGTTCCACTTTATTGTAAATAGTAAACCATTATAGTAATATATTACTGCTTGTTTTCTGGCATATAGATTTTTTTCCAGGGTTTGGCTAGTCTGAACCAGGTTATTGTAAACGTATTTTCTAAGTCTTTTGTGGACATGAATTTCTATCTTTATGAGAGGAATCGCTGAATCGTACAGTAGTTGGTTTTGAAAACTAATTAGGATTTAGAAAGGTGGAAGCTATAAGATGTTTCTGGACAGAACATGGGTTGCCCAAATGCCTACAGTGATATGGAGGGGTTGCCATCAGTCCAGGACATAAGCAGGGCTCATCACCGTGCAGCAGGCAGAATTGCTGTGGCACGACTTAGTAGTGCTCATCCCTGATCTGTTTACTGGAGAAAGCTTTTCTCCTTGCTACATATTTCACCAATGACTCAGAATTTCATAGTGATGCTTATTATCCTGGAAAGACTAGTGTGATTATTATATAGTCCCCACAATCGTCAGATCCCCAGTCAGAACGGTGTCAGCTCTTCAGAGTGTTCCCCGATGTGATTCTGACTTCTTGAATAGCTTCGACATTGTTTTGAGTAGACACGTGAGATGATGGTCTCTCTCACACCTGCTCAAAAACAGAGCCTGGAACTCCAGAGAAAACAGAGCCTCAGTAGTGTAAATTTTGTATTCCTTTTTTACAAGGGATCTCAGCCTGCTGTAGGGAATACCACTATCCTATAGATTATGTGTCTGACTTGGGGGAGGACAGTGCTGACCTTTAGACTGTCTAGGGTTCTGGGAGATATGAACACATTGTGAAATGTCTGAGAGATGGTATAGACTTGTGAAATAGGATGGGACCTAAATTTTGATGGGAAATGTGTGGGCACGTTTTAAAGATTTTAATACACAGGGTCAGGTTATGCTCTAAAAAGCTGGATTTATTTTTTACTCCCCTGGGTAATAAATAAAGAGGCTATTCTCTCTGAAATCCTGTGAATAATTAGTCATATAGAGATTACCCCGGTTCTTACTTTGTGTTTATTTCAATGGTACCATGTTGTAGTCTCTGTGTTTGCTGTTGTTGTTTCAGTAGTAGCTAATTGGGGATTTTGCATTATTTTCTTTTCCAAGTGCTACAGGATCAATATATTCTTTAAGGTGTCAGGGATGATTTATTGATTTCAGATCCATCCCCCAAAATTTTTGGACCATAGCTTACTTTCTGGCCATTCATGATTCTTCTGTCATTTGTAGCAATTTTTAATTTAAAGGAAACTTTTATTTCCTTTTCAAAGAAATCTAATTTCAAAACAAGCTGGAATTGAGAGAGAAGGAAGAATTTGAAGCCTAAGAGACAGATCTGGATAGATCAATGTACTGCAAAGTAGACAGTGTAAAGTAGGGCCAGTTGCTGGGTCAATGAGAGCCTGCCCATCTTGTTTTATCCTACATCTTCTCAGATCATATAATCACAGATCCTGGCCAGTTCATTTTTCTTTGATCTTAGGCCCACATTATTCTCCAGAGTAGAAAATACCTCTCCTTCTTCAGGTGTGGAAGAAGGCAGGCCATGACCTTGGCATGGGACTTAGTGCAGACCAGTACTATCTCCTTGTTAGGCAGCTTGAGATGCTCTTTCATGTGAGTCTTCAACACATGCTACCACATCTTGCTTTCCAACACCAACTAGATAGGTAGTGCACCACTCACTTCTGGGTGTCTTTGTTCTTGTGAGGTTCTTCAATCACCTCGTTCTGTTTCTCCAATACCTTGAAGAAGTCAAAGGATATTTCTGGGAGCTCAGATCTTCTTTGGCTTTCTGAACCTCCCAATTATGACTATGGCAAGTCTTCCATTTTCTGAGTCTCTCCTGTCACCTGGTATGTGAGCTCTTCAACCCCATCCATGGTGTTCCCAAGATGGAGGCATTTCTCTGGCTTCCTCTCACATCTGCCTGTAGCGCCAGGTTCTCCTTTTGTGACATTTCACTCTTCATCCAAGCCCTTCTGGACACAATGACTAGGGATGGACAGCTGGGCCTGAATGTACACACAAGGTAAACCTGGCGCAAGGATGTAATCTGGAGTTGCTAAGTACTAAAATTGTACCAGCTTCACTCTGGGTGGATCCCCTGTGGAAAGCTTGTCTGCCTAGATCATTCATTGCTGATTCAGTATCCACAAGTGCTGGTCTACAAGGTCTGTTCTTTTAGGAGGCTTTGGCTTTGAGATATGAGGATTGGTCCAAACTGCTCTAGATAACCCACCACAGTTGTAGGCCTGAAACCTCAGCTTGGTGTCTGAAGCCATCTTATGTAGGTCAAAGGGGCTGCTGAGAAAAGAGGGAAGCCTGTCTGTTCCACCAGTAAAGCTGGCAGGCCATCTGCCTCCATAGTTATTGGGAAAATAATGTACTTTTAAGAACTCAAGTTTTTCTCCTTGCAGGATACTTGTAGCACTGAGATTTGCACCATGGGTGATTCTTCCATAGCTGTAGGCCAGGTCAATGCTATTCGACTGCAAGCTGGGTCACATGGTCCTGGGACTCTGGGAACCTGGCCACTCTGCCAATAGATGTGGAGCTACTTCTAAAAAATTATAGCTCACATTTGGATCCTCCAGTTTGACCTAGTGGCTATACACGCCAAGGGAGCTGATGCCAGATACAAGTCTTCTTCGATGGCCTTCTATTCTTTGGCCTCCTTAAGCAGTGCCTTTCTTTGCCTTACCTCAGGTCTACTCCAGGGAGAGTGCAGGCTGGGTCATCTCTTGGTGGAGATACTGTTTTGGTTCAGCATTGTCAAAAAGTCAAATTCAAACCTTACAGACTCACTCTTCAAGGAGTTGGCCAGTCTTCATTCTGAAGACTTTCAAGACTTTCAAGCCTTGAAGGAAGTGGGGGTGGTGCATGTGGATTATGCTTGGTCATTTTCTGCTGTACGAAGGACAACCTCTCCTCTTCCTGCTGGAGTATCCTCCTCCCCAGGCCAGCTGGGCCCTCCTGGGAGGGTCTGCAGCGGGTGATCCTTCTGGCCCCTGAGGTTGTTAAGGAACATTTCTATGGAGACTTTGTTTAGTGTTCTGGAAGACTGCCTTCATGACTTTGGAATGATAACAGACCTGAAATTAACATCTATCAGCCATGATGCTGTAATCAATTTTTCTCATGTTTTCATCTAAACAGTTGCTTCTAATTATGCTCCTTTGATTTTACACCTCTACAATATCTTGAAACTAAGATAATTTCTTACTCTCAAGCTTTCAAGACTATTAACTAAAGCACAACAAAATTTAGTCCTTTCAGCCTTTCGGTTAGTCAGATTCTCTAGCACTTTTGTAATTGCAAGTTGGTCTTTTTTTTTCAGCTTTCCACTTAGCTGGCAGCCTTTCTGGCTCTAAAAATCTTGCCTTGCATCTCATATCGCCGGAACAAAGATATGGCCACCTGTGTTGCTTGGGAAGGGGTTTCTGATGAATTAAGCCCATCTCAAAGCTGAGTGTCCACTTTAGCAGCTTTGTTTTTCATGTCTCCAGGGAGAACTGAGTTTTAACTTCATAGCTTTTCCTAGTACACTTTCATTTTTCTATTTCTTTTACAAAATGCAAAGTGGAAATAAGCCCATGGCTTTTTCACCTTTTATATAAACTTTTTGGTGATTAAAACCCTAGGATGTTGGGTTAGTGTAAATGTTCAGAACATGTACCTAAGAGTATAGTAAGAGCTTTTGCTCTACATTTTTTTTTTAAAGAGTGTTAGAGTTGTGAATAATGCTGGATAGAAAACTCTCGGAAGCCAGGGCCTCTGATTGTAGCTTATGCAATGATATTGTAAGTTTTTCCCAACTTTACTATGTTAATGCCACCATACCATTTTTAAGAAAGAGAAAAAAGCTCATTTCTCTTTTAGGCCTCAGGAATTCTAAAAATTGAATGAACAGTGACTATGAAAATGTGGGTGCATATTAAGCACGTCTTTTTTCTTTCTTCTATGCTTTGATATCTTGGGGCCTTACAGATACTGGGAGGGTTTGGGCCTCCCAAGGTTAGTTAATTCCTAGAGACAGCAGATAGCAGGCCCACTGAATTGTGTGTCTTCCGTAAGCCACCAGTCCAGGCCTCACACCCCCAACTCCCTCCTTTAGCAGGTTGTTACTCGTGAGAGGAGCCCCTAGCCACTGCCTTCATCACCACTGGGCCAGACACCAGGTAATTCCAATGAGGAGCTTCAGCAGTCCCCACAGTGCCTGCCACGGGCATCGTCCAAGCACACTTAGCTTGCCTACCTTGCCCTCCTCATTTCTCCCACAGAAACTTCCATAATGCCGATCATGCTGCGTCCTCCTGGCTACCTCTGTTTCCTGGTCAAGCCAGGTGCTTTGCTGTGAGATTTGGCTTAGATAATTGTGCCTCTTGCTTTTTAGGACTCCACGAGTGCACAAATGTCCTCATTCCTTTAGGTGTCTGAGTGCCTTACCATACCTAATTAAAACAACTCCTGGGTGTGTTTTAAAACAGCATATATATTGACTAATTCAAAAGTAGCTCTGTGCTAATCACTTGAAGATGTCCTTCATTAATTGCAGCCAAGCTGGGGACTGATCAAGGGTGACTTTTACCAAGCATAGTCTAAAGAAGAAAGGAACCCGATATGTATGCTAAGCCTGGTGTCTGCATCAGGACATCATTGAGGCTTATTGTGAGGCTATTCCAAAGGAGGCAATGTGGCATGGAGAAGGCCTTTTTGATTGTGCTGGTCTTGGTCCATTTCTCTGGCTGCTGTAGGCTTCTTTTTAATGATATTTGCTTCTGTTTTGTTCTCTCTTTAAAGTATTCACTCCAGAGCTCAGACTAGGGTAAAGTGACCCAGGTGCCTAGGACACAGGCCTTGAGGGCTCAGGGGCAGGGTAATTCAAAGGGTGCCATGCTTGCCTTTCCCGGTTTGTGACACTGATTCACATGACTACAGCAATCTAAATCTTATACCTTAGAAGTCTAGGCTGTGATTCTACAAAGTGCTTTTATACTTACATAAATCATTATATCTAATGTTCATCAGAATTCCTCAGGAATTAAATTAAAACTGGACATGAATCTTATACTCTAATACACATTAGCCTAAAATTAATAAAACAAGAAATGGATAGATACATTGCTCGTTCCAATATAGTCAGCAAATTTAATCCTTTAATACTGATTTTGTGAACATGGTGGCAAAAGTTAGATGAAAGTCAGATGGAGGCCTAGTCTTTGGAGAGGACCTTTGTTGAGTAATACAGTCATGTATGGCAAAAGCAATAGATTGTCAGCCCTCTTTTGTGTTACACAGCACAATGCATGTGTCCTGCTATGTGTAGTTGTTTGTGATGTTCTTGGAGTTGTCTTCCTGTCATCTTTTCCCTGAAGGACAAAACAATTCTTAGTCCTCTATTTTTTTGTCAGGATGTAGTACATATCAGCCATTCAGAAATATAAATACAGAGAAAACTCTTGTATGAATGAAGCTATTTTAAGAGCATTTTAGGAGTATCCATTTGCCCTATAAGTGCATAATTTTACAAAGCTGTAGTGATTACAAATCCTCCTACCTTTGCATCAATATGAGGCTGCCACTTACAGAGCCACAGTAAAAAACTCATTTTTCCAATAGTGCTGTAAGTTGTTTGGACAATGCGTATACCATATCTATTTTGCATATATCATTATCCAACAAAAGTTGTCAACATATTTCTTTTGTCTTACCTTGGAGAGGAAGAAAAGAACCTACAAATATATCAATTTGTGAATGTTTAATTCAAAATTATCTTGCATTTTGTTTTTCAAGAGGTGGATATCAGTGGAAAACATTGGGTACCTCCCAACTTTTATTTTTAAACTAAATTTCAGCCTTTAGAAGTGGCTGCATTGCGATTATGCATATCTTTTATGTTTTATTTTTAAATCGACTGCAAGAATATATGGAAGGGTAAATGACATAGTCCTAGGACTTGAATGAGATGCTTGAACTAAAGCAGTCATATTCACAAAATGCAACGGAGCGTATGTCTACTTATCTGGCTGTGCAAACTCATGAGCCTGATAACAATGGCAATGAGGCATTTTTTGCATGAGTGACTCTTCAGGGATTTTTCTAACAGCTATGGTAGGAGGCTCACACTTGGAGATCAGAGTTTTTTCACTGAATAACATTGTGTACTTTTAGCTTCTCTGCTGGCCTGAATTCTGACCTGAAGTCTCCTGCAGTGAGGACTGTCTTCCTTTGTTTTCCTGGGAGTATTCAATGCAGCACCCTGACACAGGCAGCACAGAGTATGTGGCCGTCAAACTGAAAAGCATCACTCTGTTTTAGTTGTGTAATGTTTATCTGAAATGAAATACAGTAGTGTCATTGTTTCTATCATTCTCCAAAGCCCACATTTGGTACCCTTTCCCCAACTATTTGTGCAAAAGAATGTGTTGTGGTGCTGTTCAAAGGGCTGTGGGCTTGTGCTGCCTAAGTATACATTCTGGCTCTGCCCTTTTCTAGCTGAGTACTGGCTTTTCTCTACAATTAAGTCTGTCTTCTACACACTATTGTTTTGCTATAGAGATTCTGATCTCAGATTGTTCTAAGTTTTCCTATCTTTCATATTATAGCAGTTATCAAAGTCTGGCTAATGCATGAATTAAAAAAAATTAGAAAAGACTCCCTGTCAATACTCCCACACAAAGTATCTCTTCTTGCTTCAAATACATTCATCCTATCACCTTGATGCTTTCTGAAATAGTTCTGTAAGTTCTTTTCTCACTAGTACTTTTTGTGAGGTGCGATAAAAAGTTCAGTGAATGTGCTGCTGCATGCCATCCAGCTGAAAGGCAGGCTCTTGGAAACATTATGGTGTGTCTTCGTCCAACTTGCCACACCTGGAACTGTGTGACTTCTGGCTGTTCCTCAAAAGAAAATGACCATGAAAGATAAATGTTTTCAATCAATTCAAAACATCAAATGGCACAGGACAGCAATACTAAAGACATTCATGAAAGAGGGCTTCCTGAGCCACTTCAGAAACTCAGAAGAACAATGTAATATGTAGGTTAGAAGTGAGAGGGTGGCATTATTTTGAGAGGGATTAACGGTCATATGTATTTTACCATATTTTTGAAAATTTTAAACATAAACTATATTTTTATCATAGATATAAATATATTTTCACCATAGATCCCATGGTTTTCAGAGGAGGAAGTCATATGTTTCTAATTTGGGAGTGTAGTGTACTATAACAGAAAAAAGTGCCCTTCGGAGCCAAATACCAACTTTGCCAGTTATCTGTAAGGTGCACTTAGCTAATGCACTTAACTATATTTTGCCTCAAATTGCAAATCTATAAAATGGAGATGACAATAGCAGGACCTCCCTTGCATAATACAAAAGTTAAAGTATGTAAAACACTTAAAATAGCATCTGAAAAGTAAGAAATGGAGCTTTGAGGCCATTGCCACCTGATCCCAGTGTTTAGCAAGGCGGGATGCCAAGGGGTGAGTAGGTCTACTTTTTGCTCTTTCAAACTTTGCTTCAAGTGTGACTACTTTCTTTGAGAATTGAGTCAGACTATCACAAGCATCTATCTTGATGTCTGTCTTTCATTTAATTACCTGTCTTGTTAATTCCCTCAATTGATTTCTTGACTCCAATGCAGAAGCCTTGTGCCCTCCACTCACAGTTTCTTCCATTAAAATACCAGCTAATTAAGCCGGGTATCCCTGAGCCTGTCCTTGTCTCCCAGCCTGGATCATTCTGCGATGAGGAAGGGGAGTTGACACAAATTGCAACTGACAAGGTGTACCAAGGTGGACGTGCGTTGACTCCCAGGAACAACCACGCACACTCATACAGATAATTACCGCCTAAACTCCCACACATGGCAAGCTGAATTTAATGCGTGGGCTGATGGGAGGAAGGCTTTTATCTGATGAGAAGCTTTTCTTTTTTCATTTTAAAGAGAAAAAAAATCCCAAAAGCAATGCTACAGAATTTTAAAACAAGATGATAGGAGATTAACAATGGTTAATATGTTGGGTATTGTTATCTTTAAGGTAGTTGTTTGGATTACAAGATATAGGCATGCACAATTAATCAAACAATATAAGCATGGACCTTTTTTTTTTGAAGCAGCTAAAAGAAATCAGTAGTATAACTTTCTTAATTATATATATATATATATATATATATATATATATATTCCCTCCATTTTTTCTACTTTCATTCATCCCAGTTGTTCTTTCCTGTTGAGCAATTTCTTTCCCTTTCTATTATACATTTTGAATCTTATTTATTTTTTCTATTTCTTACACTAAGGTAACAATACAATGTTTATACATGTGAAGCTGATTCATTTCATTTATGAGTATTGTCTCCATTTGCGTCCATTTACCTATAAAAGCCTCAAGTGTATCCTTCTTTATAGCTGAGTAATACTCCATTACATAAAAATATCGCATCTCTTTAATCCATTCTTCAGTTTATAGGCACTTAAGTTTCCAAGATTTAGATATTATGAATTGTGTGGCTCTTAATATGGGTGTACATATATCGCTGTGGTCTGAAGTTTTTAATTCTTCTGGGAAATTAGCCAGGAGGGGAATAGCTGGGTTCAATGGGATCTGTAATCCTAGTTTTGTGAGAAAGCTCCACACTGATTTCCACAGTGGTTTTACGAGTCTTCACTCCCTCCAACAGTGGAAAAGGATTCCTCTTCTCCTCATAACCCCTCCAGCATTTGTTATCTGTTGAGTTTTTGATGACAGTCGTTCTTTCTGGAGTGAGATGGACTCTCAATGTGGTTTTAACTTTATCTCTTGAATGATCAGTGATGCTGAACATCGTTTCATGTATTTATGTGCCATTTGCGTTTCTTCATCTGAGAAGTGCATATTCATCATAGGTGTTCATTTTTGGATTGAGTCTTTGAATTTGGGAGGGGGCCTAATTTTTTTCAGTTCTTCATATTTGAGATAGAAGTCTTTTGTCTGAGGGATAGTTGGCTAAAATCTTTTTCACACTTTGTAGAATTTCTTTTCACCTGTTGGTGATTTCTTTTGATGTGCAAAATTTTTAAATAAAATGAGATCACAGTTATAAGGTTTTTGAAGCACTTCCTATGCAGTTTGGTCTTTGTTCATGAAGTCTCTGCCTGTGCCTTTTCCTGTCTTCACAATTTCTGTATGTTTACTGTTTCAGTATATTTAGTATTTCTGTTTTACTATTTAGATCTTTGATCTTTTTCTTTTTTAATTTTGTGTGTGTGTGTGTGTGTGTGTGTGTGTGTGGCCAGCTCAGCCCACCAGGG
>NDGM011082104.1:0-25891 GCA_002564305.1 Octomys mimax | reverse complement strand
AAAAAAAAAAAAAATTATTTTTGAACATTCTTTCTGCACCAACTGGGCAATGTATGGTTTTTCTTTCACACTTTCTCTATTTTGTGTATTACATTGACATTTTGAAATACAAAGTATTATCAGATGAACTAAATTGGATCATGTTTTTATACATGTATAAGTTCATTTTGTAAATATTTTATTGTGGGTTTTTATATTTATAGATGTAACATCTGTAGTTTCCTCTATTTTTATCCAATTTTGGTTTTAAAAATAGTGTTCCAGTATGAAATGTGAAGCTCCTAAAATGCACATTTGAAGATTTTCTTATTTTGTGGGTTCTGGCTGGTGCTAGCACTTCTTGTTGCTGTTCTTTAAAAAAATTTTTTTTCTTTTTAAATATTTTCTAATTCGCAGAATCATTTGTTCTTAACTAAATAATCAATTGTTATTTTTATTGTTATTTTTTCAAATGCAAAAATATGATTATGGATTGCTCTTGTTATTTGACACTGGTTTGTTACTAACTTCTATTTTCATTGCAAAGAACTGTGTGTAACAGTTTTTAGCATTAAGACTTCTGTGGTTTAGCACATGGTCAATTCTTGTAACTACATATTCTTGAAAGTGAAATCCTTTCTCTTTTGCCTGGTTGCAGGGTTGTAATATGCAGTGCATCTCTCTTAGGAGAAGCTGATTAATTCTGCTTGCTACATTTTCATGTTCATCATGTAAATGACCGTTTTATGAGATCAGGGTGCCAGTGTACACCCCATCATTTTAGATTAACTTATGTTACCTTGTAACTCTATCCAGCTTTGCTTTACC
This sequence comes from Octomys mimax, assembly GCA_002564305.1. NCBI lineage: Eukaryota > Metazoa > Chordata > Mammalia > Rodentia > Octodontidae > Octomys > Octomys mimax. The sequence continues at coordinate 25,084 of NDGM011082104.1, read as the reverse complement.
TATTCTGAGGCTGCATGGTGAAAGGTACACATTTCAATTAGTTTGTATTCTTAGTGGATCTTCCTTTTTGTCATGAGCTGGTATTTATCCTTTTTGAGTAAAAGTTTATTTTGTCTCATATTAATGGCTAAGCCAGCATTCCCTTTCCCTGGTACCTTATTACTGTTGTTATTTTTTGTAAAACTTTCTAGATCATTTTGGTATCTCTTAAAAAGGCATCTAGCAAATTTTCTTCTTAAAAACAGTCTGAGAACCTCTGTTTTGATTGACAAATTTTATCTATTGACATTTATTGAGATTATTATTATTATTATGCTTCAACTTTTCCAATTAATGCTCTCCTTTAAAAAAGTTTGGCTTTTATTTATGCCTTCCACCCTTTCTTTCATTCATTCTACTGAGTGAGATGAACTTCCCTTGGTCTCCTTTTCCCTCCATCAATGTGGAAATTAAATACCACATTTCTGATCCCTGAGTGCAGTGATTGACAGTGTGTGGTCCCCAGACCAGCAGCTCAGCCTCCCCTCGGAAGGGGTCAAATGCACACTTCAGGGCTCCTTCTCCATGGCTGAGTCTGAACTTGAGAAGCAGCATCCTCTTGGTACAGAAGATCTGGGTGAACCTAAAGTCTGAAAAATGTAGTGGCTTAGCGGTTACTCTTAAATTATTGATAAGTACCCTTGATTAGCATGAGATTAATTATAATCTTTCCTCTTTCGAACAATACAAGAGTTGTGTACTTTAACCTCTATCCCCTTTCCCATCTTAAATATTTATGATGTCTGTCATTTAATTCCACTTTCACATAGACCACTATTTCATGATTATCTTTACAGTTGATCTTTCTATTAATTTTCTAACATTTTAGCAGTTTCTTTACTCAGCGCTGTTCTTGCAGATCATTTCCTCCTTCATGAATAAATTTCTGGGGCCGGGGAGATGGCTCAGTGGAATAAGCATTTCCCTGGCAAGCACAAAGGCCTGAGTTCAATCCCTGGTTCTGCCAAAACAAAACAAAACAAAACAAAACAAAAGAATAAATTTCTGTCCCACTCTAGTACATTCTTCCATTGCTCTTTAGCTGCAAAGTTCATTGAGTTGTCAGTTCTTTCTGTCTTGGTCTAAAAATCCTACACATCCACTCCTGCTTAAGCAATATAATTGGGTCGATATTTCTTTTCTCAACATCTTGAAAACATGTGCTTGTCTTCTGCCCGTGAGAAGCCAGCTGTCCATCTCTAATTCCTTTGTGGGTGATCTGTAGGAAAGACGATTTTCTCCTTGACTTTGGTGTCATGCAGTTTCATTACCACATGAAATACAGTGTGGATTCTGCTATTTATCCTGGGCAGGACTCCGATGCGCTCGTCTGTGCGATCTTCGTTCCTGATGTCCCTGCACCCGCTCTCTCCAAGCACACCCGCCCTGTGCGCATCCTCTCTCCTGGGAGCTCTGGCTGCACGTGTGTTTTCCTGCTCTGGCACACGTGTTTCTCAGCCTCTGCTGATTTTACCTTTCCACCTCCTTGTGTTGTATTCGGGTCTCAGTGACTCCTGCTGTTGACTGAGTCTCTGGCACACAGTGTTTCCTGCGAAGTCTGTTTCTGACCTGAAATTCACTCTTGTTGCCAGATATAACCTAATAAAATTCTGAGTTATGTTCTCAGCCGATGTTTGAAGGTATTTTATGCTTTAAATCTAATATCTCAAAATTTAATTATCATATTTTGTTATTAATTAGTTATTTTATAGAAGTGGCTCTAAAAAGCTCGGGTCCCTAGTAGAGATAGTACCTACTTATTTCATCTTTCATGAACATTTTTTTTGCTTCCCACATTGCCTCCTGTGCCTCAAGTGTCTGATGCCTCGAGTGACCTTTAATCTCTCAGTTGGCTCCCACCTGAGCCCATTAAGAAGCTCAGAGCTCCCTTCCCCTCTCGCTCACTTCCTTCCCAAGAGCTCCAGAGGCCTCGCTTCCTCATGGTTCCTTGTTTTTGGACTCAGTATACTTTCTGTTCAGCAGCCAGTTTTTGCTACTCCCTCCATCCTTGTTTGGTCCTTCAGATCTGACTACTGATAATCTCAGTGTGACATGAAGTTAACTGAAGTGTGTATGTTCTTGAGAAGAAAACCAGCTGAGACTGATAACAAAATTCAAAAATAGGGAAATAATAAAACTGTAATCGATGGCACAGTACATGTCCAGCTTCCTAAGGCAGTGCCCAAGTGTCAGAGCATGCAGCTCATGGCCGGTCGTGTTCCCAGAGTGCAGGTGGCATCTCTGTTGCTGCAGAATGTACTATCAAGGAAAATGCTCTGGGATCCCTTTCATTTGGTTTCACTTCTTCTAAGATGGCTTGTGGATTTACACAAATTGACTTTATTGCCTGTAACAGATATGCAACAGCGTATCTAAGGCTCTCTGAAAAGATGATCCCAAAGTAGGTCATTTGAAATGATAGTATGATGCCTTTTTTAGGAAACAGCCAGAACTATTCTACTGTGATTCTTTTTTCCTCTTTCCAAAATGATTTGATTTTCTTTTCTAGTCATACTCCAGTAACTTGTGGAATTTATTACACATTTTAATAGAGCTGAGACGTAAGATGTTGAAAGTAGACAATTAGGAGTAAAGCTTCATAAAAATGAGACCTCAAACTGTCTAAGGAGGTACAAATTCACAGTTAATCTAAGTGGGATTTCTATTTAATGCACTACTGAATGTGAAACATGATCCTATATGTGACCATGCTTAGGAGAAAGGTAGCTTTTTCCTTGGGTGGGTGTGGCTGTTTCCCTTAAATCTTATTTTAATTACATTGTTCTTTTATGCTATGGTGTAATATGGTGCACAAATAGCCTTTTCATAGACTCTTCTCATTGGTGATCAATATTTGGGTTCCTTTTGTGCTTAGATGTTACTTTTTTGATACTGAAAATACTTTATTTTTTTTACCTGATTTCACCCTCGAAGCAAAAACTATAGAGAGAACATGATGTCGAGTTTTCTTTTAACCTGCATTTTGCCTCTGCACTCGTTAAGCATAAAATATATGACTCCTCGGAACTGTCAGCCATTTAATTTCTTGAGGCCCTCTTGGGCATCACCAGACCTGTCGGTGGCATTGTATCATTTCAATGAGCTATTTGTACTGATCAGGTACTCTTGTCACTGTGTCCTGGGAGAACGGGTCCCTGGTGATATCACATCTGTGGTTAAAGTCCTGCCTCAGTGCTCGGGAAGGAGGCCTGGACATGATGCTGTTCCCGAGCAGCTGCGTTCACTGCAGGTCCATGGTCTCAAGGAGGTTTTGTCATAGAAAGAATGCTGACATCAAATCAGTGACTCCTGCCCAGTGAATTCCCCAAGACCTATGCAAACCACTTAGTCTCTCTGAACATGGCTACCTTTTCTGAAACATGAGAGGACCTGGACTTGCTATATTTTGGGGGAGAAAGGGCTTGCAGACTTACCAGATCATGAGCAAAGTACAAGCTCAAGATATACACCTGTCCTGACACTTACTTATCCAGGGCTTGTATGGCACTGCTGCTTGCCAGTTTGCCAAGTTTTTAACAAAGATGAAGTTGTTTAATCATCAGGCTACCCTGGAAGGACAATTAATCATCTCCATTTTATAGACACAAAAAATGCATGGGCAGAAGCAGCGGTGGGATGCAGGCCGGGTCAGGAGCACTGCTCGAGGGTGGCACCGACCACTTGGCTGTGCACCCTTTCCCTGGTGGCCTTCAAGAAGGAGCTTGAAATTGCCATAGTGTGCAGGAGTCACAGAAATACACAACTGCCTTCTGCAGTGCTAGGGAATGGCTCAGTCTGTTCTCTGAGCCTCAAATAGAAAATCTTTGACAAAGTCTATGTTTTGTTCTTTATAAGATTCTACAGAAAAAGCAGCCCGAGGAAGATGAGGGAGAAACTGGAGATCCCTGAGGCCCTGGTTGCAATTAGAGCGTGAGAGTAGGTGTTTGGAATCCTTCGTTGCCTGATTACTGATTTTGCTTATGCATAAATACAAATTGCTGAGCTAAGCAAAAAAATAATAGATTCATTCCATCAGAATGCAGCCCAGTTAGACTTACGAGAGCTTTGAACTTGCAGACAAGGCTGTCCCTGGGGCTACCTATCTGACTGCAGCAATGTGCCTGACCCACTTACCAGCTCTAGGCAAGATGGCTTTGAAGTCTCCCAGGGCACAGCCACACACTGAAGCTGAAAGACTTACCTTTGGTAACCTGAGGCTCCTTCCTCAGGCATCTGAAGACCATGTGTCACCTAATTCACTCTTGCCCATGCTTGCAATTGTCACCTTGGCAGAAGTCACAAGATTCACTGTTGATCACTAAAGCCAGAAACCTTAACAATGAAGTGGCAGGGTCTGGTCCTTAAGACACATTGTCTGAGGAAGGCAAAGGTCTCCCCAATCCAGGGGCGCTTTGTCTGATGGAGGACAGGTAGCTATAACTGACAAGGGAGTCCCCACAACTTCTCAGGGCCTCTGCGCTTGTGGTGTCTGGAAGCACACACACACACACACACACACACACACACACACACACACACGAAGGTCTTCTTGGTGTGATTTCAGATCATTCCTCTGGCTGGGTTGGTGCTAGGAAGGAAAGGCACCTGCGTCTGATGGAAATCCTATGTTCTCCCAGAAGGGAGTAGGGAATCTCCCCTCCAAGAGCTCTCCCCTTCGTAGTCCACAGGCACAACATCTGATTGCAAAGGGGCGGGGGGAGACAGGACTCATGTGAACTGAGGCATGGGACCACCTCCTCTCAGGTGCTGTGGAGGCTCATGCAAAAGGTCCAGAAGGCTCACCAACCCTGGAACCACTGGCAGAGTGGCTCCTGGGATGCCTTGGGGTCTGCTGAGCTGAGCCATCTGTGGTTGGCTCATGTAAGACCAAAGACAGTGGGAAGTCATGAGCAAGAAGCCAGCACTGATACTTCCCCCCAGAATACAACTCGCATCACAGCGCTGGTCCAGCTTCCTCCCCCTTCTTCCACTTAGGTTTTTCTCTTCTTCTCTGAATCCCTTTCTCCATCTTCCTGCATGTTCCGTGTCTACCTTTGGTTCTCTGTGCACACAGTCAGTTTTAGTTCCAACAAAAATCTCACCCCTTGTTTGTGGCTAGCATCGTCCCTAGTAGAGTCCTGTGCATACTCAGACCCCTTGACTTGTCAAGGACTGTGTGTGTCTCTTATGCCCTTAGGAGATTGGTCATCCTCGGTTCATCCTCAGTAGCATATCCACCATGTTTAATTCTATTTTAAAACTTTTCTTCAGAATCACAGTCATAGACAAGTAAGACAGGAAAAGTGAGAGGAAGATTTACTTTAATTTACCTCATTTTGCACCATGGTGTTTCCATGAAACAAGTCAGTTTCATTTTATCCTTGACTCCAGGATCACAATGTTGGCTTCTCCCTTGCTATGTTACCCTGCTTCTTTGACCCTTTCCTTGACCTTATTTCCCAGCCATGTCCTCAGCATGACCGCCCTCTGATATTCTGTATGGTACCTATAGAAACTAATTTAAAATTCTATTTTTAATTTCCTTCCCTACTCATGGCCTTGATGAGGAATGTATTTTACCCGCTTGAATGCTAGCCCATCTAGGAATAAGCTGAGTGCCACCTGAAGCTTCACTGTGGATAAGGAGAGAGTGTTTTTGGAATTCCCTGGTAGGACACTGACTTACTGTACCTATCAGTGGCAGCAGCAGAGAGGTACATCTGAGATACATCCATCATTAGCACAGAGCAGCAGTCCACAGCCAGGCACTCCCTTCCCCATTCTTCCTCACAAATTCATAGTCTGAATCTGCAGCCAGACCCACTGGGCCTGTCACCATCACGTGCTCATCCTTCACCTGTGTGAAGCCTCCTCTCCACTTCCCGCCTTTCTCCAGCACTCTTTATCCTTGTGCTGCTTTGCCTGGTCAATCAACAGCTTCTTTATACACTCTCAACTTTCTGAAGCACTTCATACAATTCATAATGCAAAAGCATGGAGCTATTTTCTCTGGCAAGAGCAGCTGGCTAGATGAGATGAATGCACAGCAATGTTGAGGGCGGTAAGTTTTTACATGACTCTGCCTGTGAAAGATCTCATATGAAGGAATGTCAAAGTTGTGACTACCTTCTAAGAGAGGCAAAGACATGACATGTCCCCAGTGGAAATGATAACTGTAATCTCTGGGTTGAGATTAGTCAGGGGCTATTTCTTTTGATCAACTTCTTGCTGTGATGGAAAATCATGAACACCTGCATTGTCCTCAGGACAAAGGAAGGTAAGATAAGGAAAACAGTAGTTGTGCTGCCCTTCCCTGACTGTGACACACAGTGTCCTTTAAATGACCTTGACACAGTTACGGGGATTGTTGGTCTCTGATGAATCTCTTCTCTTTTGCTTTTAGCTTGGGGACCTGCTTCACAAGCTACAGTTCGTCCTGGCCTACGTGGCTCCATGGCAGATGGCTTGGGGTTCGTCATTCCACGTGTTTGCGCAGCTCTTTGCGATCCCTCATATCCTTTCTTCCTCTGTTTTTACCCCGAGCTCAGATTCCTGTTTTATGGATCTGAGTTCTTCAGTGAACCCATGCAATGAATAGGTTTAAAAATATCTGTGATTCTGTCTTAATGGAGACACAGGGAAGTACTTTGGATCACTTAGCCTTAAAAGGTGTCTTATAATTTTGAACTCTTCCTGCTTTTGAGGGCTTATTTGGGAATTATTTTAGTTTTTTGTGATTCTTTCATTTCCCATGTTCAGATTTTCACTAAAAAAGATGATCTTGCTTGGAAGCTAAGAAAGGAAGATCACTGTGAGCTCAAGGCCAGCCTGAACTACATGGTGAGACCATGCCTGAAAACCCCCCCCCCCCAAGAAAGAACCAAAGAAAGCTTGTCTTTCAAATGGAAAGTATCCACTTAAATAATTGGGTTGACTTGTACAAAATAGTACAATTAGATTTGTCATTATTGTTACTGTGAATACGGTTGATGCATTCAATATATTATTGTATTTATTGTGATATGTACATTATAGCTATCGTATATGTTCTTAATATTGGAAAATTAGAGTTATGTGCAAGCAGAATTACTCAAATGTTTGTGAGGACTGAAAACAGAAATTATGACTTTATTTTGTGGTTGCTATTACCAAGAAGGCTTGGTTTCCATGTGTATTTTTTGTGTGTTTCCATGAGAAGAATTCACTTTAATTCACTTTAAAATAAACTGCAGGTAACATGTCTCATGCCACTTTGACATAGCTGAATTTAGGTTCGCATATGCACTCCAGTGGAGAGATAGATTAAAATGTATAATATAATGACTAAAGTTATTATTGAAGAGAGAGATTAGTGGAAAACTTCTTGACTGTATCTTACAATGTGCCCTTACGTGTTTCTTATGCCGCTGCACTCGTGCCTTGTAGACCCACGTTTCCCAATTGCAGCTCGCATTCTGCTTGCATCAGAACACCCAGAGGAGCTTGCTGGATGCTGGCTTCCTGAGCCCAGGGCACATTTCCCATCAGATTCCACGGGCAGATCGTGGGATCTGCGCCTTCAGCAGCCTGCCTGGTTCTGGGTGTGACAGGCGTTCTCAGCTCTGGCCTCCCATTCTGGGTGCTACTGGCTGCTCCATGCACTCGGGAGCATTACTAGCTGCTTGTGACGACTGAGCGGCGCTGCTTTCACATTCAGTTTAACTAAAGCTCATTAAGGCAATTCATGAGGGATCTCAGGGACTGAACTTGGCATTCAGGGATGGAAACAAACTTGGAAGAATCGTAGAGTCACAATATATTCTAGCATTGTAAAAAATGCTCTTTTCCAGTATCATTTGTTTAATTTTTTTTTTTTTTAAGCAAATCAAAAGCTGGCCTCACATTGTTCTGTGTTTCTATTCTTAGACCTGCATTGGTAATTTTGAAGTGTTTCAAGGTTATTTGGCAGAGCAAACTAAAGGGAAAAAATACTTGCAAGAGCGTAAGCTCTCACACAGCCTTTTCCCTTTAATTTCAGATGCTTCCCTAAACAAGCATCTTTAAACAAAGATAGGGGAGGTGGAGCTCTGAGTCCCAGTAATATCGTAACTGATTGAGCTTCCTGGAGCTGTAGCATCCCCACAACTAAGCTGAGGTTCTTGTGGGCCCTGGAACTTTCTGCTGTCTGCTCTGTCTAGGAGTGAGTTTCCCCTACAAGCTCATGCGTTCTCTACTTGCGAGCTTTGGTAAGGACAAAAGGAGCATTAGTATTGGCTTGCACACTGTGTGCAGTTAATTGAAGGCCATTCCTAATGTGTAGGTACATTCTCCCACAAAATTAAAACATTAGAGATGTAGATTTTTATTGGTCGTTTGTTGGTTCTATTCTAGAATATTCCACTACTCCTCATGCTTCCTTCCTAAAGCCGGCCTTGTCAGTGATGTCTTCTTCCATCCTGCTAACACAGGGGCATTCGAGTCCTCTCCCTCCCCCGCAACACACACTTGTGTGCACACACACGGGACCCCTGGCTTTGCCTTGGTCTTTCTGGGCCTTTTCTGCCCCCTCACCTGTAGACACTTCCCTATCCTTGCTTGGTTACAAAGGCATATGTTTGCTAGTTGGAGTTCACCATCATTCTGCTCAGAATATAATGAGATAAGTAGTTGCAGAACTGGGTTTATATGCAGACAAGAAAAACTATCCGGTTCCTAAATGTCAGCCCTGGTTTCCAACTAATTCAGAAACGTTAATTATTTTATCACTCTATTAAGAAACTGCAGATTCCATTCCAGCCTTAAGAATGGACTAATTTGCTCCACTTTGGAATTGAATTAGCTCTCAGACCAGCGGGGCATGGGTAGGTAAATTGCTTTTTCCAGTACTGGCATGTTTCCTCCCACAGTGCCTCTGTTGGCTTCTGAGCTTATAACCTCCAGGGAGAAATGAGAATGCTCACCCTTTTAATATGTGTAGAGACCATGCAAGACCATTGTCTTCCAATAATTAAGCAGTGCTCACCATTTTATCCCTGCTAACTGCACATGGTGGGAAGCCTGTGTTCTACTTGCCACAGCCTTTTGAGCTTCTAATGATTTTTTAAACTATTGGTGTTGATGTTTTCATTTTACATTTGCTTTTAAAGGAGTCTCCACTTGCATGGAAGGCTAACCTCCTGGCCCCTTCTCTTGGAGAAATCTGGAGAGGGCTTCATGTGCCCCTGCCCTGAGGAGCCCCCTCTAGCGCTGCCATGCTGTGTTGGCACAATCCCTCCTGTCCTCCCTGAACCTGCAGCATGTCTTCATGAGTGTTCACCAGTGAGGGACCTTCAGAGGCCACCTACAGTAGTAGACTGTATAGACTACTACTAGTTTCCTTCTTAACTTCTGGATAATTATTTTAGATATTTAAAAAGTGTACAATATAGGGCCAGCAATATAGGTCTTGAGTTTAATTCCAAATACCAAAAACAAGTGTATAATATAATCTTTGGGAAATTTTTAGGATGAAAAGGAAGAGCAGGGGTACCCTTCTGGTCCCATCTGTGCCCAGTGCCACTCCAGGCACCTCTGGCTCCAGGGGAGGCTTTCCTCCCCTCCTCTCTAGGCCTTCCCCAAGGAAAGGAAGGCATGTGAGCAGACTCTAGCTTCTCAGGTTTCTTCAGTACTTCAGCTCCATGCCATCTTCTTGGTCTCTATGCTGTCTCCTGTTCCTCAGGACAAGAGATAGCAGATGTCATCAGATGAATACCTTTCCTCCTGGCTGAAAACCGAAAATGTCTTAGGTAGTTCTGTCCAAAACGTAAGCGCTTCAGCAGTCAGTAATATCCCAGTCAGTAGTTTTCCATTTGGACCTAGGTCAAAATAAGAAAAAGTGTGTTTAAATTGCAGTATAATAGAGAACTATTTGACACCAGACAATCCAATGCCAAAATGGCACATTCAAGGCCCTTCTGTCATTTCACTCCTGAAGATGCTTGGGGTGGGGAGGAGGAGAGAAAGGAAGGCAGGAGAAAGGAAGAAGGAAGGAAGGTAGTAAGCAAGGAAGGAAGGAAGCAAGCAAGCAAGGAAGCAAGGAAGGAAGAAACACAGAGACAGTTACTGTGAAGCAAAATTCTGATCTTCATTCTGCCAAGAGGGACAGGAACGTGTCTGTGACAGTGCAAGGTTCACCCCACTTCTACATTTTCTGTGTAGTTGGGGTTCTTTGAAGCTTCTGCCTCAACCCCCCCATCACAGTACTTGAAGCCATGCCTATGACAGTACTTTAAGCCAGAGCCCATGGGAGCCCTGGTGTTGCCATGTTCCACATGACAATGAGCCGCAGAGGCTCCCCATACCAGGTGCAGGCTTTTTCTACCTGCTAGAACTACTGAGCTCTAGCTAAGCAGGGAGACCCACTCATGCACCATTGAGAGGGATAGCTACCACCTATTAGGAGGAGGTTAGCCCTACAGGAGTCAAGAGAGGCCTACAGTAAGGGACCCAGCCCCTCCATGGAGCACGTAGGGACATGCATGTGTCAGGGCCAGCCTCTACTGACTCTGGGCCCTGGGCCCAGCTCTTCCAGCCCACATTCACCCACTCTTGAACCCCAGGCACAGTGCCTGGCTGGTCATGCGGAGAGCTGCTGCTCTGGCCCTTGCCCTACTTCCAGAGACCCTGGGCCCAGCCTCCCAGCTTGCTACTGAGCAATATAAACAGGGTTCTCATGTGCCAGGGTATGTGAAACTGAGGTATGTCAGGAAAGGAGAAACTGAGGCCTGGCACAAAAGAGGGATGCGACCCACATGACTCTGGGCCTTCCCCTGCACGTGCCTGCTGCTCACAGTCCAGGCTTGCTCTGAGCCTGTGGTGTTCAATGTTGACGTAACACAAAAATGTGCGTGTGTGCACATATGCGCGTGTGTAAACACATACACACATGCTCACACACACACACTATGCTTCAAATAATAGGAGAAGGTTACCTGAGATGCAGACTTCATTCCCAGGCAATGTTATTATTTATTTTCTAAAAATGTCATTTAGTTTTACTTGTTTATAAAGTGACTTAATCTTTCAGGGAATGTATTACAGTGTGTTTTTTTATTTTTCAGGGATGACAGCTTAATTAAAGAAAATGGTTCTTTTTAGTCCTTAGATGCTAAATCTTCAATGTTTCTGAGCCTGAGACTGCAGGGGTTTTATGAGAAGCCACTGCTTTACAGGATAACAAGACGAGGCCTAGCAGAATGCTACTGAATGTTTTATAGTTCCAAATCTGTGCACAGAGAGACTATGCTTTTCTCTGTGGGGAGAAAAGTGGCTTTAATGATAACCATTAGAATGCTGAAATGTTTTAAGGAACAGCCGTGACAGTTCTTTTGCCTTGACCCCCCGTCCCAGACTCTGCCATGCTGTTCTTCCAGACGGTCGCCACAGCGGTCTTCTCTACCCCACTGAGCCCCTTCCTCGGAAGCGTCATCTTCATCACATCCTACGCCAGGCCAGTCAAATTCTGGGAGAAAAACTACAAGTAAGAGTCCAAATCCATGCTTGCCTGTTTTTCTCTGTATCCTGAAACCCCTCTCCTTTCCCCTTTGGACATGTGAACCTCAAGTTCCTTGGTGGGCCAAGTGTCTGAGCCAGGTACCCTGAAGCTCCCCACCCAGTACCTCTGCTCCTGGGAGATGGAATTGATTGCAGATTAGGGATCGGATGCTGGTCCAGATCTGTCTGGCTATAAAGCAGCTGACCCAAGAGAGGTGCTGGACAAGCCTGGTCCGGTCATGTGATGTGTCATGATTGCTCCTGTCTGGCATGTCCCTTCCTTCCGTGGGAGTGCACAAAGGACCCCATACTGCACCAAGGTGCATAAATATGCGAGAGAGAGAGAGAGAGAGAGAGAGAGAGAGAGAGAGAGAATGCTGTTGAACTTGTAGAACATTATCTCTTCACATTCTTCTTGACTATTTGAACTGGTCACTCATTTTCTCAGGTGGACAGTGATGGGGTAGAGGCATTATTTCTCTTGTAGTTACTATTCTGTGGTGCTGGGGACAGAGCCCGGGCCTTATACATGAGTGATAAACCCTTATGCTTTATCACTTAGCTATGTCTCCGGCTCAGGTGTTATTTTAAAGCAGGGTGAGAAGACAGGAGTAACTGTTGGTTAAATAATTCTAAAGATCTCTTAATAGTTCGTGGGGAATGACTTGAGATCACTAGGACCATGGAGAGCTGTGATGCAGGCTGTGCTGTGGAGGGCCAAGGCAGTAGCTCTGGTTTACCAGCTATACTATATTATCGCATCAGAGTCCTAACCCACTTTCCATAAGGCATTTATATTTTGTAGAACTTTGGCACATTCTAGTGTCCCTTTTATGTATCAGAGTCCAGTGTGAAGGTAGGAAACTCATTTATCATGTTTGTCCTTTGAGAAGGCTTATTCGAGCATAAAATATGTATCCTGGGGTAGGCTGTGTGGCAGTGCGATTAAAACACAGCCTTGCGCTCCAGGCTGCCAGGGCTCACACTTTGCCTCCGCCATGTAACTCTGGGGACCTCACTGTGTCTTTTCTCATCTATAAAGTGGGGGTGCTGTCCTAAGGCAGGTCTTGGACGCAGTGAGCTTGCACATACTGGGCCAGTGTGACCCTCTTCTAGGATGGCTGCCCTGTGGAGAAGCCCCTGTCCCCACCCGGGAAGGGCTAATAGGTTCTCACCATGACTGAGGGCATCGCCTTCCCAGTGAGCTCACTCTCCTGAGCTGGTGCTGGGAGGCCAAGAAGGTGGTCTCTGGAGGACCTTTTGCAATAAAAGCAAAGTCGTCCTGAAATTTATGCCTGAACAAAACAGCTCCTTTGTATTATTGTCTAAAGAGATACAGCCAGAGACCACCAGCTTGCCTTTCAGCTTCATGTAGGAGAAAACAATTTTCAGGGCCATTTCTGAGCTCTGAACGTCACTTCTGCAAAGCCCACCTACTTGTAAATAGGGGAGTGGCATTCTAGCAGGCTCTTCCCTATGCAGGAAAGGACAGCACTAGACATTTTAAACTTGCTCCTCAGCTTTATAGGTTTATTTTTGCCCCTTTGTCTCAGACAAGGAATCAGTCTTTCTGGTACAGGAAGATTTGACACAAGTAAAGCACATCCTGCTTGAGCAGAACACAGGGCAGAGGTGCCTCTCCGCAGAGACCATGTGAAGGGAGGCATCCTCATCACTGTGTAGTATGATGTGCTGTTATAGAGCCTCCTCACTTCCAAGAGTCAGCCTCCTCAGGGGATGTGTTCAAGTCTGAACTGCCAGTTTGTGTCATTTATTTAATCATATGGGGTTTAGAGTAGGATTTAAGTTTCTTTATTCAGCCTCAGCTCATTCTTTGCATTAGTGAATAATGCAATTTAACCTTGTGTTATCTGTATGTTTTGGGTAAAGGGGTCTATCAGGTTGGAAGGGGACATCAAGGGCTGTGGGGACACACCTGAACTCTTTCAATTTCACTCAGGAAAGTTCTTGGTATATAACTCAGTCTTTGGAAGGCCCATTGTCCTCCAGAAAGCTTCAATGTTGGGAATCCCCAGGCCGTCTGCTTCAACCATCAGTGGGTGGACTTCAGGACAGTGGAGAAGTGGGTACCAGGAAAGGCAATACCAGGAACTCCATTTGTGCTCTTAGGCACACCCTGGAAAACTCACATTAGTTACTTTAACCTTGGGTTTGTATTTTTAATTTGAAATACTAATGAGTTTATCCGTAGCTATTCTAATTACTTTCTTTTCAGTCTGCTACAAAGAAGCAATCAGTTAGTGTAAGTGATTCTGCTTAATTATTTATGCTTATTCCATTGTTTTAAAGGAGCCACCTCAGACCCTCTTCCCTGTGAGCACATTCGCCACAGGGAGAGGCTCCTTCCATGCAGGTGTCAGCCGGCCGTGGCCAGCCTTCCCTGTCATGTCGTCCTCTCCCCACCCTCTCTGCTCCCTCACTGTGCAGTCCCTCAGCGCTCACTTCAGGTCTTTCAAGCTAACTTTGAGTGGTGTAGTTCGCTAGGGAGACCTGTGCTTCAAGAAAACTGTTTTAATCCTGGAGGAAGTATGAGGTCATCTTCCAGCAGCCTGGAAAGCGTGGCTGCGCCATCCCCCTGTTGGCTTGTCTCAGAACCTGCGGACTCCCCGTCCCTCAATTTTGTGCCCACTGGAGCATGTCATAGACATGTCCCTGCCTGTTTATTGCCTTCCCCTCACTTCCTAACTAACTTAATGGTTATACTCTTCCCTCACATAGTTCTAGATTAGCTCTGAGTATGTCATTCGGGAGAGCTGCTGAGTGAGAGTGAGGAGAAGCCCCAGGCAGGGGACACTCTCCCAGGAGGAGTTCTGGGTGATGGGAGTGCCCCGTGGATGCCCTTCTGTCAGGGTGCACCCCAGCCATGCGGGTGACACAGGAGCCCTTGTGGTGCGGCTGGCCTCTCCAGTTCTCCTTCTCTGAGGTCATTTGCATGTAAGGAGCCCCTGTGGGCCACACGCCTTCCAGCACACCTCCCACAGGTAGGCTCTGTCCAGCACCTCTCCCCTCGTGTTTCCCTGGCTGCACCTGTCACAGACTCACCCTCTGTCTCCTGCTCATGTCTGAGGCACTCATCCAAGGCCACCCTGCCATGATGTTGCTTCTGTCACTCCAACTAGAAATGCTTTCCCCTTTCCTAAATTCAGGGACAAGGCAGCCACCAGAAACTGCAGTGTCAAAATGACCACAAACCTTGTATCATCCCCCAACATTGCAGTAGGTCAGGCACTGGGTGGGAATAGGCTGGAGGAAGGCCATGAGGTTTCCTTTGCTGTTGTAGTCATGAGGTTCTGGGGGGTGGGTGGGGGCGGCTGAGCAGAGTCTCAGCTGAGGACAACAGGGGTGCTCCATGCCTTTCCAGGTGGTCCCAGGGCCCATCTAGCTGCGGTCCTGGCTTGCTACGGTCCTGGCTTGCTACATGGAGGTTTGGATTCCCAGAGTGTTGCAGCCTCAGGAGCCCCAGAAGTGTCCTAGTAACGAGGCAGCAAGTTCATGACTTTTTTCTAACCCACCTGCATCAAGCCACGTACTCCCAGAGTCTAATGGAAGGGAATCGTTCTGCCTCTGTCTGGAAGGACAGCTTTCCTTCCTTACTCCCTGGCTGTGTTTGTTCCCCTTCCCTGTATTTCTGTCTTCTCTCCTTCAGCTTGCAGTACAGCATGCCTAGATTTGTTTTAGGGTCCCTTATAACCTTCCTGAATCCTTTCTAGAATGGCAGAACACGGTCACCTCACCAAGTACAATGACACATTTACACATTATGTGACAGCAGTCTGCAGCCAGCAGTCCCTGAGAGCCCTATAAACATGAGCTTTCCCTCCGGTGCTGTGCAGTTTCATACCTTTCACAGAGCACCACTTCTAATCCTTGACCTTCACATCTGCCTCAGTAGAACAATAGGATCACTAAGTCCTACCGTTTTGTGGTTTATCTAATAGAAAAGTATGTGACGAAATCTTGCAGCTCTCAGTGAGCTCTGGCAGGGCTCGCCAAGTTACTTCCCAGCCCCTTCATGCGTTTGCTTTAGGGTGTGTGTGTCCCCTGTTTAGGGGCACAGTATTTTCCCTGTGTTCTCCAGGAAAGGGAGCAGCCAGCTGCTTACACTTCCAGTGGACAGGTCTGTGTCTCATTGTACTGAGTCTGCTGTTTGAGGTGTCACCTGTTGCCACATTCAGGGGACCAAGTCCAGTCCTGAACAAGCCAGCATGAGGCTAAACAGTTCTAAAAGTTCTTTATAAAAGTCTGTGGACCTTGGGCATCCTAGCTATTGTCTTGCAGTCATTCCTAGGTTTGTTTGAAGTCCTCTCCCTGATTTCCTTCATGGCCTGCTCCTGATGTCCTCTAGTCAGCTCACAGTAGGGGACTCTGTTGCTTCTATAAATCAAATGTTCTTCTCTCTTTATGATTCTTAAAGGCTAGGCCTTCTCCATTATTTTACCAAATGGTGGCCGATTCAAACCTTCAGCCTCCCTGTCCTACCGGACTGTGTAGTTTACTGAAAATAAGAATTTGCACTTCATCAATTCTCATCTTGCTGGATTTAACCCAGCATTCCATTGTATGTTCCCCATCTCTCCAGTCTCCTTCCCTGGCTGCAGACAGCTTTATCTGTCACCACCTGGTTTTTTATTCATGCTTTGTTAGTGACGACAAACAGGAAGGGATTGGTACAGTGGTTAGGGTGGTCAGAGAAAGTAGTTCTTAAATCTACACTGAATTTTGAAAGATTTTCAAGATGGATTTTGCTGGGTGTTTTGTTTGAAAGGTGGTTTATGCAAACCACTGAGCCTCTTACAAAGCTCTTTTTTTAAAGTTTGAAACAAGCATCTCTCTCATGGACTGAGACAGAAATGCTTTTCCTGTAATTAAGATTTCCTCTCCATTTAAAGTTATGCAGGGGAAGATTCCCATAATTCCTCTTACAGTTAGATTATTCCAGAACTTACTTGGGTGTGTTTACAAGGTGCCTGGACATGTGGCAAAGGAGTCAATGTATTTCTGATGCCTGGTTTCAGTTACAGCAGAGATGCAAGTCATGAAGTTTTCTTATGAGGAATCCTGAGGCCTGAGGCTGTGGGGTGTGTTGGGCCCCAGATCTATCACCAGTGGCGATGAACATGCAGACAGCGGGATCAAGGCAGCTGTGGTAGCAGTAACAATGGCGGTCCTATCTTTTATATTCATTGAACACATGCTCACCTCCTCTAATTGATATCTGCTCCTACACCCACTCTGTAGAGTTTCCTTTTCCTCATTTGATGGATCAGAAAGAAGGAAAACTCATGAAAGTTAGGCAACTTCAGGCAAAGTTAGGTCACAGAGCTAGTGGGCAGCTGACCGAGTTTATTAATCCGGGCCTGGCTTGGTCCAAGCCCTAAATGCTTTCCATTAGGTCCTGAAGCCTCTCTCATGCCCCCACCCACTCGTGAACACACACATAGAGCCAGGAATTCCATTATAGTGTGTGTCCTTGCCAGCATTAGTGTAAGAATCTAGTGTGACTGGAGGGGCCTCTCTGGAAAGGAAGGTCAGGCTTAGCCCAGGCCTTGAGGCAGCTCTCTCTTGGTCTCTCCTGCAGGGGTTCATCATGGTCTTCTGACGGCTCAGCACCTTGCACATCACCCCATCATCATGTTAGTCATCAGGCTAAGCATTCAAGCTGTGAATACTTCCCATGTTAGTGCCTTGTCACCAACCAAATGCCTGCCAGGTACAGGGTGAGGAGGAAGGGTATGCTCTGGCCCACGGTGTCATCCTTCTGTCCATGACTCACAGACTCCACTTAGATCCTGGGTGAGGCAGAGACAATGCAGAGGTGGGAGGGGGTAGGGGATGCTGCTCTCCTCATGGCCAGTAGGAAGCAGATGGGGGAAAAGTCAGGGAAAGGAACAGGCAAAGAATAAATTCTCCAGGTCACATCACATGATTCACGGTGACGTGAGAGTCCTAAGCCATTAACTTCCTAGAAGCCCATTGGCTGGAAAACAGGCCTTTAGGACAGGAGTCTGGGAGGACATTGCAAATCCAAGCCCTAGCCCTGGACTCCAAAAGTGTCCCTCTCTCTCTCTGACAGCCAGAAAGGGCCAGAAACCAATTGTCACCTCTTACACCCTCCCACACTTCCTGTCATCAGCAGTGATCCAAGACACTGACCCCAGGGTCTCCCATCCCCTAGGTGACCTCTGAGCGTCCAGGGCCTGGGAGGATAACAGTGCCCCTTTCACTCTCACCATTCCAGGAGAAACTGCCTGAGGTACAGTAGGCTTGACCCTTTGACCTGTCCCAGCTGACCCTACCCCGATGGTCCGCATCCCTGTCCTAGTCACTGAGACTCAGTATCTGATACCAATGGATTGAATGAGGAGAGCTTTATTATGGCTAGGCTTCAGGCTACAGCTCTGACAGGAAGGCCTGGTGGGAGCGTCTAGGGGAGGCAAGCTGAGCGCCTCATGGCATTTGTAGAGCAGAGCATGAGAGGCAGAGCCAGGGAGGGAGGCACAGCATTCTAGGCCAGTGAGCGGCCTCCTCCAGCCAGTTCCTACCGCCTCGCGCCCAGCCATGCTAGTGCTGCATGATCCTTTCCTTCCACAAGGCCCACCTCTGGGCACAGGAGGCTCTTGTCCATCCAATATCCAGATGTAAACTGCAACACGGGCCCTGTCCGCCATTTCCTGGGAGAGTCCCCGTGCAGGTCAGAAAAAGCACAGGCTGCACGCGTGTGCTTCTCTGCTGTTCTGCATAAGCAGCTCCTCACTTTTGTTGGTCAGCAGAGGGCAGCCATCCCTGAGCAGCTCCAGATGTAAGAGGCAGAGACCAGCAGAGAACCCCAGAGAAGCCATGGGGGCTTCTGGAAGAGCTCCAGGATATTACCAATAACCATGGCTCCCAGCCGCTAAGGAGCTGCCGGGTGGTTAGGAGGGAGCCGCCGGGTGGCTGGGAGGGAGCCGCCGGGTGGCTGGGAGGGAGCCGCCGGGTGGCTGGGAGGGAGCTGCCGGGTGGCTGGGAGGGAGCTGCCAGAGCTGTGACATCCAGACAAGTCACTGGGGGCTGGGTGTGCTCAGGCCTGGAGCTGTGACATGGAAGGTTGGGGGTTGGAGGTGCTCCAGTATTCAGGTTCCAGAGTCATTGACATCAAGGGTGCTACACTTTGCCAATGTGACTTCCATCTGAATTGAACAAGAGAACCCTCACTGATCGGTGACATTTCTGCCATATGAGGATGCCATGCAAAGCCAACCATCTGTGACCTAGAGGAGGCCCTTCCCCCGAACCCGACCATGCTGGTGCCCGGACCTCAGGCTTCCAACCTGCTAGCGTGTGTGAGCGCCTTACCCTGTCCTGCTCTTTGAGAGCAGCCTGAGCCAGCCACACCGAGATGCAGGTGCATGTGGTGGTGGTGGGTGGTAGTGGAACAGAGGCATTGGGGTGAATGTGGTTTCACCACCAGAGTCATGTTGGGAAAGACGAACACAAGCTGAGCAGGACCAAGGACCAAGCCTTGAACATTCCTAAAGAAACAGAAGTGAAGAGAAACTAGCAAGAAGGAATCTTCGTTATGTGTGATGAAATAGGTATCAAAGCAGAGAGCTCAGGGGCATCAAGTTGACAAACTCAGCCACGTAGTGGGGATACATGGTTCCAGCCTGCCTCGTGTCTGATTTTATGCTAGTGAGACTTACACTAGGCCACAGCCAGGGAGCTGAGGCACAGGTGAGTAAGACAGGTCAGCAGGGCCACAGCAAAAGACTCTCAGTTCCAGAGAGCCATTGCTTCTGTGGGGCCACAGTGGGGTACAGGAGGACTCCAAGGAAAGGGGAGCTTGTCTCTCCTCATCCTCGGCAACATGGGATGCAGACTTAATGTGGTGCAGCGCTCTTCTCACCTTAGGCAAGAATTGGCCCAAAGACGCAACAGGCCCAGAGGAAGGCAGGGCCAAAGGACCCTGAGAATGGCCCTGCTGTCATCACCCCTGCTGTCCACCATCTGGGCCCAACTCTATCTTTCAGGTGATTAGCCAATAAATTCTGCTTTGTGTTGGCCATTTTGACTTGAGGTTTTTGTCATTGAAATTAAGAGACTTCTAATAAAGAAAGTGATGGCTTTTATGACAGGGATCCACTCCTTTTTACCTCCTACTTCCAGAGCTTGCCAACACACAGGTGGACTTTATTGCCGCAATTCTTGGATCCAGATAGATTAGCATTTCCGAGAAGGTTCTCGATCGCTGTGGTACCTTCAGGGCCACATGATGACTAGGAGACGTATGTCTTAAGGCTGTGCCCCAGGACGAGGCCAGTTCTGTCCCCTTCTCGGCCTCAGGAATCCTCTGCCAGGTCTGTGCATGCACACTGCTTCATGTGAGAAATGAAATTATGAGCTTGGCGCCATGATGCTGTTTCACTAACAGATGAAAAAGTTCTCACATACATCCCCAGGGAAAGGTTTGACACTTGAGGCGTGGTGATGAGCTATTAGGCAGATATATTCCAGAAAGAAGATGCTTTTGAGGAACTCCAGGGCATTAAGTTTCTCATATAGCAGCAGTTTAAGCTATTATTCAATACACGGTGACATATAATTTTACTTGGGATTCTGTTCCATTTTGCTGAGCCTTGAAAGCATTTAAAAAGTGCCGAGTCGTGAAACTAGTCTTCGGCTGTGGGACAGAGCCAGGCGTGCTCACCTGCTTCTCAGCTGTTGGGAGCTGCTGACTCTTCAAGGTCACTGGGCCCTTGTATCCCACTGGCATCGGTGGCTGGCTGGCTTCATGGCTGCCAGGCTTGAGCTAACAGGTAGGACGGACAACAGAGCCTTGATTGAGTTGTGGCAACCAGGGAAAGGAGGAGAGACTCAGCTTTGCCAGCTGCAAAGGAAGTGTTGTAGATGAGACTGGTTTATCCTAAACAAAGGGAAGGGCCAGCCAAATAGCTCAGTGGATTAAAGCGCCTCAAGCAGGCACAGGGGCTAAGGGGTTTGATCCCTGGGCCTACTGTGTCGGCCCCACCCCCAGGGCACACTGAGATGGCAATTGAGACTGAGTGTTGTGGCAGGGCGTGGCGTGCCTGTAATCCCAGCTCTTTGGAGGCTGTAAACAGGCAGATCACTACGAGTCCCATCTAGTAGTGAGACCCTGAACACCCTGTAGACCCTTCCCTAAAATACAAAAAACAACAACAAAAAAACCCCAAAGGAAGACAAAAAATATGCAGCCTTTAAGCCTACTATATTTCAAAACCCTTTCTATGTGACTTAAATATGTGGGATGCAGGCTATTTCCCTGGCAGATCCATAGTAGCTGGAAGGAGGTCACTTCCTCAGGCTCTATGTTAAACTCATTGTGTTAGGTTCTTGGCATCTCTAGAGCTGCCTACCTTTGTTACTTTGAATGTATGTCCAAGGCTGACTTCAGTCCTGCTCTGCTGAGAGCCAAGACCTTGCCCAGGCTTTGTATGTCCTTGCCCAGGCTTTGTATATAAGCACTGCTTCTTGGTACCCAGCTGTGTGGGTTCAGTACAGTGCTTAATACATCATGTTCACGTGGGCAACTCTACTCTTTCTTGTCACTTCGAAAACATTCTTCATCATCCCCACCATGAGTGTTCTTCTGCACATGGAAGGCCACATTAGTTGTCTGCAAATTTATAAAGCAAACAGATGATTCCCTTCATAATTTTTAAATGAAAACTGACCGGTAGTGCAAAACTAATCACAAGCATGATGATTGGAAGAAGAGGATTATCCAGCCTGTAATCTCAGCGCTTGGGAGGCTAAAAACAGGAGGATCACTACAAGTCTGATCTGTGAGACCCTGTGAACCCTGTACCAAATACATTAAAAAGCAGAGGATTATCCAATAAATAAAATTAAGGGTAATTGAATACATTGTATGCCTTTTATATTTTGTACCATTCTAATAGGTCACTTTCTAGATTTTGTTTTGTTCAGAAGCTGCCTACATGGAACTTATTTTGCTGCAGGGAAGACTTCGTTAAAAATCCTGTGAAGTTTGTGGAAAGGAAAGAAGAAAGTTCTGAGTGGATCTTTAAAGAAATGAGTAGAAAAATACAGCTTATAAACAGCTTCACTTGGAGAGAGTTCAGGATGCTAGAATACAGGCTTCCGTGTTCCAGTTTTTATTGATAAATGATTTGATAAAGAGCCTCAGGATGATCGTAGGATGAGGAGCACAGATTTAGGTGGGCTTTATCTTGCAAGAGACTTACACTTAATGTCAGCAAAATGCAGCACTGTGCTCTGAAAGAGAAGGGAAAGCACAGGAAAATGGAGGCCTGCTTCAGTGTGAGGCCCCTGTGGCCCTCTTCCTGTGCCTTTCCTCAGCTCTCTGTTTAGCTGCCTGCCCAGCCTTATGCCATTTGGGCTTTTCATGACCTTATTTATTTGTTGCATTTTCAGAAAAAAAGGAAAACTTTTCATTCCTAATGTTTACTTCTTTGCTATGAAGGAATAGTTGGACTATGTATCCTGTATTTAAAAATGTTGACTAGTCCTGGATGTTTTCTGGCAGTCACAGGGGAAGCAAATTAGAATCAGAGATAAGGACCATCAAGGAAAGCATTATAGTCACTATATTCACGCCTGCTATTAGCTATGGAGATTTTTCTTAATTAAATTTGTTAGCCAATTATAGAGCTGCTGATTGAAAGAAATAATACAGAGAGGAACCATGTGCCCTTTATTTGTTTTCCCCAGTGGCAACAACGTGTAGAACTATCAGAACCTGGAGACTGAAGTTAGTACAAGAAGGACGTAGAACATTCCCACCACTACAAAGATTCCCTTTCCCCTTAGTCTTCCCTGCTTCTCCCCCTTCTTAGTCCCTATTAGACTATAGTCATTTCTTGAATTCTGACATTCTAAGAATGTAAATAAGTGAAGAGTTTAATCTTTTGGGGTTTGCTGTCTTCACCCAGCATAACTCAGAGGAGATCCATCCAGATTGTCGTATGACTGGTATTCAGTGCCGTTATTATTGGTAAGTGGCCCACTGTGCAAAAGTATTAGAGTCTACTTAACAACTTAGCCACCTGTCTATGTCATTTCCCATTTGGAGCATTCAAGGATAAAGCTGCCGTGAACATTCATGCACAGGCTTTTACATGAACATAAATTTTGATTTCACTGGGATACTTGCTCAGAAATGATATTTCTGGGTCATCTAATATCTTTTATTTTTCCACAGATTTAAAAAACCTGTTAAATACTTTTCTAGAGTGGTCATATATTTCCAGAATGGTTACACATTTTTCTTAATTCCTCAAGAGAAATGTACAAGAGATCAGATTTCTTGTACTGTTGGCAGCATTTTGTGTTCCTACTTTTTATTTTAGGCTTTCTGAGAGGTAAACAGGGACACTTCACTTTCCTTTTCCCTATAGTCAGTAATTTTGAATAGCTTTGTTTGAACACATTTGCCTTCAGAATGTTGGGCTGTATCAGAAAAATATTTGTTGGCATCTTTTCGTTCTTTTCTAATTAGGCCTGTTGTAGCTATTGTTCTTGAGTGGTCATGCTATGAGAGCTTTTCTTATATATTCTAGATTCTACTGCTTTGTTAGATACATGTTTAGCAAATTTTTTTTCAAATCTGTACTTCCCTTTTTCATCTTCTTTATAAATCATTTCACAAAGCAAAGTTTAAGTAATGTACTTTAAGAATATTTCAAGTGCACGAGGACTGTTTTCTGTTCTCTAACACTTACTAGATCATCAAAACAAACCTCTGATAATTTAAAAGGAAAATTACATAAAGTATGTTCTTCAATCAAAATGTAGTGAAGTTGGAAGTTAATTGCAAGAATAAAATCTGGAAATTTCTCCAATAGTGTAAATTAAGCAAAATTCCTAAATAAACACTGGGTGTAAAAAGAACTCATAAAGGAAATTTAAAGATGCTTTGAGATGAGGAAAATTTAAATTATATTGAAACTTGTGAGATGTAGGTTATGCTGTATTCAAAGTAAGTCCATAACTCTACATATCTATGTTAAAAACCAAGAAAGATATGAAATCAATCACTTAATTTTCTGCCTTAAAGAAAAAAAATCCAACCCCTTGCAAAGCAGCGGACAGGCGCAAATAGAGATTAGAGTAGAGATAAATAAATGGAGAATAGACAAACAATAAAGTGAGTATATTACATAAAATATTAGTTCTTTGAAAAGGTTAACAAATTGTTAAAAGGTTAATGCTTTACCTATAGCTAGAATGATAAAGAAAAATAAAAAGGAGGAGGGGGAAAAAAGAGGGAGGAGAAGTTGGTAACTCAAATTAGTACAATCTTACATTTTATTGGTCTAATGTAACAAAAGAATTATAAAGAATATCTTTGAAGTACCTTATTTAAATAAGCAAAGTAACCTAGATGAAATGTAGAAAGTTTTAGAAACCCACAACTTATTAACACTGACTGAAGAAAGAGAAATCTGAATAGACCCATAATAAGGGAATGAATCATTAACAACAAAAAAAATTCCTAATAAAGTAAAAGAAAAGCTCAGAATGATTCTATAAAACATTTAAGGAATAATTAATGCTAGCCATTCTCAAATTATCAAAAATGTAACAGGGGTTAGAGCAATTCTTTAAATCATCCCATGGGGCCAATATCACCCTGACGCTAATGCTATAGAAGGTCATTCCAAGAAGGGGAAACCTCAATATCCCTTTTGAGATAGATACAGAAAGTCCTGAAAACTTACTAGTAAGCCAAGTTCTGCAGACTAGCACATGGATGATACAGTGAAAGCTGAGATTTATTCTGAGATGCAAGGATGGTTGACACAAAAATAAATCAATATAATATGCTATATAAATACAGTGAAGGAGAACACATACCATTTCAATGATGTAAAAAATCATTTCACAAAAACACAACACACTGTCATGATTAGAAAACACTAAACAAATAGGAATAGAAGATGTCCTCAACATGGCAAAGACCATGTAGAAAAACACACACAACACTATTCTTAGTGGTGAAGGGTTAAAGCTTCCCCACTAAGATCAAGAACAAATCAAGGACAGCCACTGTCATTTTCTCTCAGCATTGAAAGTTCTAGCTGAGACATCCAAGGAAGGAAAGAAGGCTACTTGAAAGGAAGGAGCAAGACTGGCTACTCCCCAGATGGACACAATATCATACATAAGAAACCCTTAAATAGCCACAAAACGATGAAACCTTAATAACTGAATGCAAGAAATTTACAAGATATAAGGTACACATACACTAGGTAGTTATATTTGTATGTAGCAGTAAAGAACAATTTGAAAATGAAATTAAGAGCACAATCCAATTTATAATAGCATTCCAAGAACAAAATAGGAGTAGGTTTAACTGATGGAATGGAAGCCAGAACACTGAAAACTGCAAACCTTATTGAAAAGAAAACTAGCTATCAGTAAATAAACAGAACATAGTCATATTCATGAATTTTTTTTCAGAATTTTATTGATAAACAAATAGCAATTAGACAGTTTCAAATCCAATCGCTAG
>NDGM011082093.1:0-17520 GCA_002564305.1 Octomys mimax | reverse complement strand
GATTGAACTCAGGCCCTTGCGCTTGCCAGGGAAGTGCTTATTCCACTGAGCCATCTCCCCATTTTTTTTAAAGAACATTAAAAAAATAGTAAAAATAAATTAGAAATGATAAAGAATTTCACTAAACAAAATGATAGGAATTCAACAATAGTTGTTATGTTGCATATTCTTGTCTTCAAATTAGTGGTTCAGATTACCATATATAAACTTGTAAGCTTGGTCAAAAAAATTATTCAAAAAATGAAAAAGAGAAGGGAAAAAGTTAAGCATTAACTATCTCATCTCTTCTTAGTCCTGTGAAATTTGACAAGTCTTAGTCTCTCTAGGCTTTAGTTTAGTAATCAGTGAAACAAAGAGTATTGATTCTTCGCATGATTTCTATAACTATTAATTCGAATCCTATTCAATGTTATCATACATGTAAAGTAACAGGAACAGTGAAACAGTTTAAGTCATTGATGGGGCTATTTCTAGTTCTCATTAGTAAGCAACATCATTCTGGTTCCTTACATGAGAAAATAATTTACTACTTTTGTGTATTGTTGTCTGGAAATTGGTAAAGACACTTGCTTGAAAGTCTCAGGAACCCAGAGTGGATCTGTACAAGTGTCCACTGTTGAGTGCACAGCATGATCAAGGAGAAGCACTAGAAGCAGAAGTGGAGTTGTGTGCATTTATAGAAGCAGCCTTATGTTCCTGGCTCATTATGGGATGGACATGCTCAAAAACAGCCACTGGTGAGAAAATCTGACCTGAGGTCTCAGACTCCTCCTTGTGAGCTGCTGGACTCTTGCATGGGAAAATAATAATGGAAGACCAGAACCCCAAGAAAATGTCCACCTGCCTGGACCATTTCAATAGCTAGCATGTACTGAAATAATTTTTATTTGCAAGTAATCATTAAGAGACTCCATCCCCACATACTATGGATTGGATATATTCGTTGGATTGGATTTGTTGTTCTAGGAATACCTTGGTTTCTTAACGGTCTTCTAAAGAAAAGAAAACAATTTAAAACATGTATTTCTATGGCTGCAGAGATAGCTCAGGGGTCTAAGCACCTGCCTAGGCAAGCGGAAGGACCCAGGCTCAGCACCTTATGCCATGTTGGCCTTGCCCCGGGTGCCCATAGTCGGCCACTGAAACCGGGCATGGTGGTGCATGCCTGTAATCCCAGCACTGGGGAGGCTGAAACGGAAAGATCACTGTGAGTCTGAGCTGCAAAGTGAGACCCTGAGCCAAATATAAATAAATAAATATATAGATAGATAGATAGATATAGATATAGATATAGATATATAGATATATAAATAATAAGTTAGTGGTCATTTCTAATTTCTCCAAAACCTGTATCTCCAGTTTCTGCTGGGTGTATTCCACTGCCTGTCATTTTCCTTTGAATTTCTCACATACATCTCAAACTCATGTACAAAACTGGATGCACTAAATCTTCCACAACTAACCCACCTCAGTGAGGGGATGCACATGCTGACACTGAGCCAGTTGCCTTAAGCAGAGCCTGAAAGGTGAATTTTATTTAATGCCCATGTGTAATGAATCACCAAAGCCTCCGAATTTCACTTGGAAAGTGTACTTGGACTCCACGTATTTCTGTGCATCTTCGCAGTCCTTGACTTCTGTACTTCCAACAACTTTTGCCTGGACTACTGCAATTCTAGCTGTCAAGATTCGCAGATGGAGTCTAGATCTGTGCAATTAGTTTTATACCCAGAAGCTCATACTCTGAGGACATAAGTGGGATCATCTCACTCTGCTGCTTCAGAACAGGAGTGAGTCTTACCTTTTCCCTTAGGATGAAATCCAAACTCCACAGGTTCCTTGCTGTCTCGTCCACGCCTGGCCTTTGTACTTGCATAGCCTTCCTGCTCGCTCTGCTCTCTCTCTCCCTTCCTTCGTCCAGATGTCAAACAAAATCATTCAGTGTCATTACTGCTGTTTGCACTTCTCATTCATTATGTCTGAAAGTTTTTCCCCAGCTTGCAGCTCACGTAGTTCCAGTTAAAGCTTAAATAAAGCTTACAACCTCATGGCATCCTTTCTTCTTCTGCAAGTACTAATTCCGCTTACAAAGTTTGTGAGTGCTCAGGAGCGGGCACCACAGGAATTCTTTACTGGGGCATGCCCCAGTGCCTAGTGTTGTCCCTCACTCAGCGTAGATGCTCAAAATTGTTGAATGACTACTTTCCCTACCTATGATGGAAATAATACTGTCATATGTTGTTAATAATTATTAGTGACTATATGCAGAATTAATATGTAACCATGTCAAACACAAAATTTTACTCAGAGTAAGTTCTTTAAAACTACACCTCATAATGTTTGTAAATTTTTTTTTTGACAGAACCGGGGATTGAACTCAGGCCCTTGTGCTTGCCAGAGAAGTGCTTATTCTAATGAGCCATTTCCCCAGCCTGTTTGTGAATATTAAGTCAGAAAAAAAAAAAAAAAAACCTCAAGTTACAAAGTCAATAAACTGCTTAAGTCTCAATGTTATGTAACATGGCCTACATCTCTATTTCCATATAAGCAAATCAAAGAAATAAGGCAACTCACTTTTCGTAATCACTAGGAGTGAAAGGAGAATAATTTATATGACATATGAATACAACTGATTAAAATATTGAAGAATTCAAATATGCACAAACCTATCTTAACAATTATACAATTATTCATGATACTCTCTTAGTCAAAAAAATCACAAAATATAATTTGAATAGTAACAAGGCACCAGAAAGTATACACCACTTCCCATGCTCTTGGTGTCTTCCTCTCCATTGACAATAAAGGCAATGCATGCTTTTAAATATCTGTTAACTTATTACTAGGATCACTAGGATATTACTGTTAAATGGTCTGCTTTATTTGAATGGCCCTTTCATCTCTTTTTTGAGTCTAAATGAGGATATTTTCTTTATACTGTCAGTGTCTAAAGATCAGTAAATGACTCTTTTAGGGATTTATGTCCCTTGGGTCCATCTAGACAGTCTAAGTCTTTCTGGTGACAAAATTCCATAATCCAGGAAAGATATTTTCTTTCTGGCACTAAAAGAATACACACTTATGTACACATTTTAATTGTGACAATAAAGCACTGCAATGTAGGAGCAGTAGGTTGAGATGAATACTATGAATCTCCTCTAGTATAGTCTGAAAAAATTCCTTCCTGTGTAATATGTTAAGTAATCAAGTTCAGAAAGCTGTTAGAATTTCCCTGTTGTGTCTCATATGGTATGTACTTCAGCTGATCTCCCCAACATCTGACATAAATTACTCTGTATGTGTAATCAAATTTTATGTTGTATTTTAGATAAATAGAACAAGTACATTTACTTTCATCTACCAGGAAATATATATCTTTTATAATGTATATTATATATAATAGAAATATTCAGATATCAAACTTCTAATCTAAACACTGAACCCTAAGCTCTACGTTCATAAGGGATGCAATTTGAGTTGTTATAAAATGGTATTTTATATAAAATCATAGAAATATTTTAATGCTTCTGATATTGTTAATAGAATATTACACCGAAATATATTCTAAAGCCCACATCCTATACAAACCCATGTACAGATGTAGAGAAAATTATTGACACTATTATTTCACTAATAAATAAAGTTTTAATATCATAGGAAATCAAGTAGCATTTTTATTAAACAGCATTTCATTCCATAAGGTCTAAATTAGTGGCAAGAACTAGAAAACTTTGTAAAAAATGTATTTGTCTATAAAAATTCTGGGAATATGTCTGAGAATTCAAAAGTGTCTTAAAAATACAACTTTAATGGAGAAAGTCACTGAAATGGCTTTTGATTTCTTCTTCATGTTTTCTTCCTTGGTATGTGGTACAGAGTTTGAATGCTACTCTTGGAATTTGAGTAGGGGCAAAATATTAAATGACTACTAGTTCTAATATTATATTTTAGAAAGGGAAGCAGTTGCTTAGCATTTTTTTTTGTATTTGAAGAAACTAAACCATGTGATTGTTTAATATTTTTGAGTAGCTATGGTTATAAATTCTCTCCTACAGTTCTATGCAGTGGGATTTAACAGGCATAATCACAAAAAAAAATAAAAATTTTAAACATTGGATATCTGTGTCTCACTGGTCTGAGCTATATATGTTTGTCCATTTCAAACTAGCAGCTAAAACTCAGTTTGCCTTAAGAAGTGGCTTCTTAACAAGAAGCTGATTTTCCATAATCCCTTAAGACCTACTTCTGTTTCCATGAAGTGTGAGTATTCTTTCAGGGCCTCTTGCAGGAGCAATAAAAGTATAATGGCCCAAATCCCCTCCGCAGAGCACAAGGGAAGCAGTCCTTAGCTGGAGGTTTTTCTTTTCAACGGTGTTGTGGAATGAGCATGAATTTTGGAATCTGACGTAGGTTAAAAATTGCTTTTTCATCTCTTAGATGTAGTATAAGCTCACGCTGGTTATATAATGTCACTGTTACATATTGAAAGAAGAAAACAAAAAAACAGATTAAAACCTACCTATAAGGATGTGATAAAATTTAAAGGGATGACTATGAAATGGCTATTACAGAGTCTGGCACGCAGAAGGAATGCAATAAGTGTGAATTTCTTCCTCTTCCTCAGAGGACGCCTGCGTGGCTTTCTATCATGCCCAGGATACATCATCAGACCCTTTGGATAAAGCACAAAGCATGCAGTCCCATTGGCCGTGTCTGAGTGGAAAATTCCGAACAAGTTGCATTTAGATTAACCTTGGTGACTGTGTCACCTTAAATACAGTAAAGCATTACTCATCCAGTGGATTAATTAGGCAAATATATCTCTATTAGTGTGAACCACATTGCACACACAGCCTCTGCTATGCCTCCACCTTCTCGATTACTCATTGAGCACCTACTTATTGGCCTCCATTTATGTGCCAAGCTTTATGCTGGATGTTAGAGAAAAAGTTGATTAAAGCCCTCTCAATCCTTAGTATCACAAAGACATGCTTATTGGAACAAATATCACAAATTCTGCATCCAAAATAAGTGATGATAGTTCATTTTTTCAGAAAGTCTAACATTCACGAGAATAGTTGGTTCCAAAATGCACTCAACTACCTTCCGAAATATTACTCTGTTCTAGTTTTAATTGATGGCATCCACTTGTCAAATACCTTTAAATGAGTTTTTGGAGGACAGCTGTGTCTCTTCTGATGAAGGAAAGCTTTCAACGTATTATTTAAACGCTGAAAAAATGTTCCTCTGGCCTAAAAAGATTCTTGCTGCCGTTAAGCAACCCAGTTAATACAAACTACAGAGGAGATTCAGATGTTTCTGTTAATGAGTCACTTAAAGGCAAAATATTCTGAATTTCTTAATGCTGACTACTAAATCGCTGGTGCCCCTTTCTTCTGTGCTGCACTCTGCACAGGACTGCAAGTTGCCAAGTATGCACCTGTTTTGATTTGAGTTGGTTTTTGAAATTAGTTGCTTCCTCTCCTCTCACCTTCTTTCCCACCAAGAGCTCATTTGTGGGCCCCTTTATGATTATATATTAGTGTATAAAACAACGAGGTTATCTTTGCAGCTTCCGAACTACCGCCAGGGCGGCCACTTGCCCCGGATGGGATGTTGCCAACAGCCTACTGTTCATGCTTTCACAGGCTTGGAAGCAAAATGAGCCTCGAGCTTCCATTCTTGCGGTCTGACTCGGGAAAGAAATGTGCAAACAAGCTTGCATATTTTTTCTGAGCTCTCAGTTAGTTTAATTTAGAATTGAAATGTGCTTACAAGCTGAGATACCTAAAACCCAAGTCAAGTTTGCGCAGGGGTGTGTACTGCGGCTGGGGACTGTCTCTCATTGTCGTCTTTGACAGCGCCCTCCAGAGGCCACTTGAAAGAACACATCGGAGAAATTTAAAGTACTTAACTGTGATAGAAATAGACTATTTTGTGTAATCTGCGTTTCAACTTGTTGTTGATGGTGACTAACTTCCGTAACTTTATGTACTGTAGCTAATCACCATCTAGAATTCTAAGAAAATTAGCATTTGCATTATATATTAATGACTTATCATAATTCCTTAAGGGGAAATATTAATGAATTCTGGGCCCAGCGTGCTTTCTCCATCATCTAAGTGAGCTTTTTCAACTCTGAACATTAGTAGCTTTTCATATGAACATCAAATAATCTGAGGAAGAAAAAACATGCAGAACTATCGCAACCTGACTTTGTAAGTTTCCAAATGAATCATTAGTGCATTAAGATAAGTCAGTTTTTTAAGTCTGGAGAGGTTATTACATTGCCTTCAAAAGAAAGGTACATAGCAGGACTCTAAAGGTAAACAGGAATAATCAGGTGAGTGCCACGTGGAACACAATGACAAGGACAATCAAAGAACAGGGACTGCAGCACAAGCCTTGGACAGGCTTCAGGACCCAAAATGCGCACTGTGTCATGCGCAGGTACTGGGGCTCTGCTTGGGGTGCTGACAGCGTCCTATAGTCCCCCCTGTGGAAAATGAAATGCATGAAAATGATAATATCATGTTACCATTTTAAAAAATAGAAAATATAGAAGCATGTTTTGTCAATTGTGAAGGTCGTCTCCTTTCATGAGATCAAATTGCTAAACAGTTAATACATAATTGTAATTATAATTAGTTTTCTTACAAAGATGTATTAAAGTTCTGTGTTATAGTAGTTGGCAGCATTGAGAAACTGAACTTTATTTCAAAACTAGTGGTGTGTTGATGCATGGTCTAGTGGGGAGAAGAAACCCAAAGAGAGGCTGAGAATAAATGGCCCAGAACCGCTGTAAATGGAACTTTAGACGTAAAATCGACGCAGGACATTGAAAAGTAGAGTCCTGTGGCTGGGACCCAGCCTCTCCATTCCGTATCTTCCTCTTCATCCTGTATTTCTTTCACCAAAAACCATGATTTTATTCATTCATTAAATAATGAGTCATTTCCCTGTGCTAATACAAGGTTCTAGAAGATGTCAG
The DNA here is from genome assembly GCA_002564305.1 of Octomys mimax. Lineage (NCBI taxonomy): Eukaryota > Metazoa > Chordata > Mammalia > Rodentia > Octodontidae > Octomys > Octomys mimax. The sequence goes on along the minus strand of NDGM011082093.1, from coordinate 10,529 downwards.
AAAATAAGATGTTCAAGTGATCTCTACTTGTGAAATATATTTTTTTCCAGAGAGAATAGACACATAAGCAAGCTTATGTTATGGTTTGTGTCTAGTTTGTCTGCCCAAAGCCCTATGCAATCATTTAGAGTATGCTTCTAGAGTCTGTGATTAACTCCTGACCTATTGCTGGTATTATGAGCGAGTGCTGCTGGGATTATGGGGTAAGTGCTGCTGGGATTATGAGGTGAGTGCTGCTGGGATTACTGGGTGAGTGCTGCCCCCTCCCTGGGGTGGATAGCCTGGATGCACTATAAGGGAGAGAAGCCTGCTCTCTGCCTGAGCTCTTGCCACCACTCCTCTCTTTTTGCTCTTACTGTTTCGCTGTTTTCCACCACCATGAACTGTTGCTTTCTTCCATGTACCACTCTGCCTTGGAGCCAGCCAAGTAGGGACTGAAACTTCCACAAACTATGAGCTAAATAAACTTTGCTTCCTTAATTTTGGGTGTCAAGTCTTTTGTCCCAGCAATAAGAGAAAAGTAATTGAGACAGAATTTAAATAAGATAATTTCAAATAATGGTGAAAGTGGCAAAAAAAATTAAAATAAAAATGAGGCAACATCTTGTGGTACAGAATTGGAATGGAAATCTCTGTATATCCAATATACAAGTATTCTCCATAGAGCAGAGACTATAGATAAGGCTGCCTTTAATATCTACTTAAAATTCCCTTAGCCTTAAATCATACTTGTAGTAGGATATAGAAGGACACACTCACTTTTTCCGGTAAGTTCTTCTCAGTGCATTTCAGGCACTTTGCACTAGCTGTTCTGGCTTGCTTGACTTTCGTACATTTGGACTCATCACCAGTCCTCGGCAAAAATACGAAGTCCCCAGGTCTTCCTGACTTCTTTATGTGATGAGACCTTTTATATCCTTTGTTAGATTGCCTTCTCTGGGTGTATTTCCTTCTGCTGCTGCTTTTTTAAATTTATCTATGTATTTATCTTGTTGGTGCTATTATGAGAGGCATTCACCTAATTCTCTCTTGGTGTGTTTGTTGTTTGTGTTGTACAGGAAACCTATTGATTTCTGAGGGTGACTTCAGCACTGAATCCATAAGGACCTGGACTTTTCTTTGTAGGCAATTTTTTAATAAGACTTTCAATTTCATTAACTGATATGAAATTGACTCCGTATCCACCTACATGATTGAACCTGGTTATTAAATCTACTGCTCTTGTGCCTGATTTGACAATAAATACACTAAATCTAGAAGTCTTTTGGTGGAATTTTTGGGGGGTTCTACCTAAAGTGTCATGCCATTTGCAAGTAACTTCTTCATTTCCTATCTTTATTCACTTATTTCTATCTCTTTTCTAATGGGCCTCACCAATGTTTCTAGAACTGTACTGAGGTGAACTGGTGATAGTAGATTCCTTGTCTTGTTCCTGCTTATTTAGCGAAAGTGTTCAGTTTTTGACCATTTAGTACGATGCTAGCTATTGGCTTGTTATAGTTGACCTTTAATACATTGAGATAAAGACTACCTGTTCCAGTTTTCTCCAGTTTTTATCATGAATGGGTATGGATTTTCCAAGTGCTTTTTCTGCATCTATTGAAATGATCGTGTGGCATTTGGCCTTGGCCGTGTTCATACAGTGTATGACACTTATACATTTATGTGTGATGCATCCTGCCTGCTCATGGCATCTAACCTTGATGATTTGTGCATTTTCTTTGTCAGTACCTTACTGAGGATTTTTGTGTTTATGTTCATTAGGGAAATTGGATGGTGCATCTCTTTTTTGGTTAGGTCTTTCTCTGGTTTCGGTATCAGGAATTCATGCTTCCAGGAATGATTCTATGATTGTTCAGGTATTTCTTCCCTTTCTTTTTTTTTTAATTCAACAATGGTTGTTATATTGCATATTGTTGTCTTAAAATTAATTGATCAGATCACTGGATATAAGCATGCAAAATTGGCCAAAAAATCAAAACATTGACTGTTCTTTCAATAAACCAAAAGAAATCAGGTGAACAATTACCCCAGCTATCCTCATATATGGTTTTTCCCTTGCTCTTCTTTTTTTCTTCTTTTCCCTCATCCCAGTTGTTTCTTCCCTTTGAGCAGTTTCTTTCCCTTTCACAATATTTGTCATAGCTTTCAAATTTTATTTGTTTTTTCAGGTTCTTACAGTAGGGAGATAATAAAATGTTTCCAATGCTTTACTTCACTTTTGAGTATGGCCTCTAGTTACATGCATTTACCTGTAAAAGCCTCGAGTTTATCTTTTCATAGCTGTGTAATGCTCCACTGTATAAAACTACATCATTTTTATCCATTCCTCAGCTGATGGGCGTTTGGGTTGCTTACAACATTGCACTGATATAAACATGGGTGCACATATATGGATGTGATATGATGTTTTTAGTTTTTCTGGAAAAATACCCAGAAGGGTAATAGCTCAGTTAAGTGGGACCGCTAATTCTGGTTTGTCTGAGGAATTTCCACAGTGGTTGTACCGGTCTACATTCCCATCAACAGTGGAGAAGGGTTCCCTTTTCTTCCACAGTTCCTCCAACATTTGTTACTGCTTGATTGTTTGTTTTGTTTTGTTTTGTTTTGTTTTGTTTTGTACCAGGAATCTAACTCAGGCCCTTGCATTTCTCAGGCAGGCACTAGGCCACGGAGCTATATCCGTGGAGCCTTTGGTTGATTTCTTGATGGTTGTCACTCTTCCTGGGGTGAAATGGAATCTCAGTGTTGTTTTAATTTGCATTTCTTGAATGATCAATAATATTGAAAATTTTTTCATATATTTACTTTCCACTTGTATTTATTCATCTCAGAAGTATGTATTCATCTCAGATGTCCACTTTTGGATGCTGTCTTTGAATTTTTAGGACCTGATTTTTAAAAAAATATTGTATGTCCTAGATAGAAGTCCTTTGCCTGAGGGATAGTTAGCTAAAATTTTCTCCCAATTTGTGAATTTTCATTTACTGTGTTGTTGATTTATTTATTTATTCTTTTGGAAGACACAACTTTATTGTGGAAATATCGAGTTGACAGAGGCCCAAGATAGCAAGAGTATTGGGGCATCTGTTCACAGTGCACACACATGCCCTGTCCTCCCTCGGACCAGATGGAGTTACCCTTCCACGGGGCTGCCCAGGGCCTGCCATGGGCCACTGCCTGCACCCTCAGCCTCCCTGCCCAGTGTCCAGTCCTACAGAGCAGGAGCACTCAGGGAGCTCTGCTCAGGGACCATAGGGGGCTCCTCAGGCAGGACTCAGGTGGGGGCCCACTCTCTTCTTGCAGATGGCCTTGGTAGAACCAGTGAAGTTGGAACAGTTCTCTTTCTGGTGGCTGCTTCCAGCTGTACCAGGGGTGCCAAGATCACCTGAAAGCAGGGTAGGGGCTGGCAAAGTGGCACTCACAGCTCCATGTGACCTCCTGAAGTCCAGGTCCCAGGGGTCCACCTGGGGAATGTGGTAACTGAGGAGCCCATGCTCCCTGGCCTTCTGGACGGCCTGTGTCAACTTCTTGTGCTGCTTCATACAGACCCCTGTGTATGGAGCATGGAAGATGATGTCCATGTGGGCACAGAGAGACTGATGCAAGAGCTTCACATTCCTGAAGTCCACATGCAACTTGTGATCCTGGAAGATGGGGCAAGGATTCCCAGCAACTTTATTCTTACGAATGCACGTCCTCCGAGTCTACTGCGGTGGAATACCCCCTTTGTGGTTGCAGCAGTAGTAGGCCCAGACCGGGCAAGAGCCACAGCATTGATTTATTTTTATGTGCAAAAACTTTTCAATAAGATGAGATCCCAGTTGTTCATTTCTTGAAGTATCTCCCATGAAATTTCATTAAAGAATTGACCTGTAATGGCATTAGAGTTTCTCCAAATTTCTTATATATTGGGCAGTGAATTCTTGAGAACCTCGTCTTTTCTTGGTAGGCAAGTTTTTAATAACATTTTCAATTTTATTAACCAATATTAGGTTATTTAGAAGTTTTGTGTCCTCTTGATATGTACTTGATAATTCACATGTATCTAAGAATATGTCCATTTGTTCCGTGTTTTCTGTCTTTTGAGAGTAAAGATTCTCAAATTAGACATTGATGATCTTCTGGATCAACAACAGAATCGTAACAATTCTGTTATGATTTTCCCTTTTTATTCTTAATTGTATGCATTTGAGTATTTTGTTTCAATTTTTGAAAAGTTGACCAAGAGTTTTTTTATATTATTTAATTTTTCAAAGAACAAGCCCTTTGATTCATTTATTTTAGGCATTGCTTTCTTAGTTTCAATTGCATTAATTTCTGCTCAGATATTCATAATTCCTTCCCTTAGACTAGCCTTGGGCTTGATTTGTGCATCTTGTTCTAGAACTTTGAGGCTCAACATTAAGTTGTTTGTTTGAGCTTGTTCTGTTCTGGTGTGAGTTCAGCACAGCTAACTTCTCTCTTAAGAAGGCTTTCATTGCATGCCCTAAGTTCGGGTCTGTTGTATCAGCAGCATCATTTAGTTGTACATACTGTTTAATTTCATCTGTGGACCATGGGTGTTCGGTAGTGTGTTATTTAATTTCTGTGTTTTTATGGAGGTTTTTCTAGTTTGTTTTATCATTGATTTCCAGTGTCACAGCACTACCACCAAATAATATGCATGGAATGACTTCAGTTCTTTTGCATTTACTGAAGCATGATCTATGGGCTCAAATGTGGTCTATGTTGAAGAATGTCACATGTGCCGCTTAGGTGACTGTGTAGTCTGCTGTTGTGTGGCACATTCTGTGGACATCTGCTAGATCCACTTTGTCACAGGTGTGGTTCTGATATTTCTTTGTTGATTTTTTTGTATAGCTGACCTATCTATTTGTGACAGGGCGGTCCCCCCTTACCACTGTGATAGTGTTTCTTTGTTTTTTCATGGATGTTAATATTTGTTTGACATAGTTGACTTATGGCTCAGGAAATACTACAGAGAATCAACAAGTGGATGCTCATCTTATAAAAGGAGCTTTTGTAAGGGCCAGCCAGATAGCTCAGTGGATTAAAGTACCTGCTTAGGCAGAGCACAGTGGCCAGGACTCAACGTTCCATGTCAGCCCCGCCCCTGGGGCACACTGAGAGGGCAACTGAAACTGGGCATGGTGGTGCGCGCTTGTAATACCAGTTCTTGGGAGGCTAAAAACAGGAGAATCACCAGAGTCGGATCTACGTAGTGAGACCCTGTAGATCCTGTACTAAATACTTTAAAAAAAAAAAAAAAGCTTTTGTACAACAAAAGAGATCACCAACAGAGTGAAAAGACAGTCCACAGAGTGAAAAAATATCTCAGCAGTTTTTCCTCCAGGCAAAGTACTTACATCTGGGACATACAAAGAACTGAAAGAAATCAGACTCTAAATTTAAAGACACAATCCAAAACGGGGCATCTGAATCGAATATATACTTCTCAGAAGTATAAATGGCAAGCAAATATATGTAAAAAAAATTTTGACATCACTAATCATTCAAGAGATGCAAATTTAAACATCACGGAGGATCCATTTCACTCCTAAAAGAATGGCTATCATCTAGAAATCAGTTGATTACAAACACCAACAAGGCTGTGGGGGAAAAGTAACTTGTTCCACTATTGGTGGGAGTGTACACTTGTGTAACCACTGGAAAACAGTGTGGAGATTCCTCAGAACTAGATTAGAGGTACCATTTGATCCAGTTATTCCCCTTTTTGGTATCTTCCAAAAAGAATTTGAAAACTCATGCCACAACAGCCCACCTATGTTTTAGTGGTACAGTTTGTAACAGCTAAATCTTGGAAACAATACACATGCTCGTCAACTGGTGAATGGACCAAAAAGATGTGTGTTTTTTATACAGTGGAGTACTACCCAGCCATGAAGAAGGAGAAAGTTGAGACGTCTGTAACTAACAAGATGGCCCTTGTGACCCTACTGTTAAGTGAAATAAATCAGTTACATGTGTGTAAATATCACATTCTCTCTCTGGTGTGCCAAACTGAAAGTGTAAATCATAAAAGTAAAGAAGGGCCAGCAGGTAGCTCAGTGGGCTAAGTGCCTGCTTAGGCAGAGTGCGGCGGCTGGGGTTCAGTCCCCAGCCCACAGTGCCAGCCCCGTGCCCAGGGTGTGCTGAGATGGCGATTGAGACTGGGCATGGCGGTGTGACCCTATAATCCCAGTGCTTGGGAGGCTGAAAACAGGAGAATCACTACCAGTCAGATCTGTAGTGAAACCCTGTAGACCCTGTACTAAATACAAAAAAAAAAAGTAAAGAAATAATAGGGATTGTGAAATAAGAAATTTTTCAACTGGAAAAGAAAATGGGGGAAGAAGAAAAGAAAAGGAAAAATGATAAAATGGAAACAAAGGTTTATAAATAAAGAGAAGTAGGGATGAAAGAAGAGAAGGGGGTTGGGGGCAATAGAACTAAGAAATACTATGTACAGGTATAAGTCCCCTGTGATGAATATGATCATTGTGTATATTTAAATTATAGCAATAAACTAAAAAAAAGCTTAAAATTCAAAAGCATGGATAATCCACCTTGAACAAAAAGTTGCATATGCACAAAGTAGTGTTAACAAGCATGGAAGATAGTAAATATATTTAAAAGGATATGACATCTTTAAAATTATTAAATTTTAAAAATAAGGTAAACCTATAATTCTAGAAAACAAAAACATGTATGGCATGAAACAGTATCTGAGGCCCAAATATTTACATGTGCTTATATTTTCCTAAAAGAATGTAGAGATACTCCTTAAATTAAGAATTTTATTTGAACTATGAATATAAAATTTAAAAGGAAGGTTTCTTGAAAGCAAATGGTAACATCCAACCATATGTCCAATCTTACACAACTATGTCTATTAATCTGAGCAACAGATTTGATGATAAAATAGATAACATATCAGTCAGTGTTAACCAGATATTCTTGGTTTGAAAATCCCTGACATATGTATTGTTGTATGTTGCCCTGTTTCTTTGTTCCTGATTTTTGTTCTTGCTTTGCTTTTATTTTCAAAATAAAATTAAATTAATAATTCTTTTAAAATTAAAGGGAACAATTGAAAGAATAAATACCATACAGTATTCTAGAGTATAAAGGGAAAAGTAGAGTTAAGAGTACTCCAGTATTTCAGTAGATGAACTCATAGAAGAGATATGAATTAAGTGTAAATCTGTGCAGCACACTTTGAACACTATTTCATTTGACTCAAAATGTGTCCTGAGTGTTTGTTACCTAGGCGCCCTCATAAGATCCGCTCACGTAGATATCATTACATATGTCCCATAGCAAACCACCTCAATCTTAAAGTCTTAAAATAGCATCAATTATTTATTTTGTTCATGATTTTATATTTGAGATAAGATTTAGTCACTACTTGATGGGACATGACCTAAACTGCCTTGAGCCAGAGTGTCAGTAGGTAATATTATTCCCTTCTAGTCTGGCCATCAGCTGAGGGCAGGTGGCTTGGCTCCTGTCTTGCTATTTGGATTTCTTCATATCCCCCAGGCTTCCTCACAGTGTGGTGGCACTTGGGAACACAGGTGACATATCCAAGGAGAAGGTCAGACATAGACTCAGAGGTCACATACAATCACTCCACAATTAGGAGGAGGGAGGAGAGCAAGCTATGGGACAAAATGCTATGTACAAAATATGATACAAGTAGTGCTAGTCCAATCATTTTTATAAAGTTAATTGTGGCACAGAGGTTGTGAAACACATGTGGATCTAGAAATAAAAGGAAATATTTTAATTTCATGATAGAATTTGGGAAATCCTGAGATTAAATTATAGCCACAAAGTTAGATGAGTTCACCTACAAAATAAAGGGAAAGGTGAGTAGAGAAAGAAAAATTTTGAGATGCACTAACTATAAGAGTAGAAAAGAAGAAATGAACAGAGATCGAAGAGCATTTGGAGTTGCTACAACACAAAGAAAGAAAGCTTTTGAAAGAGAGCATCAACAGGATACAAACACAAAGAAAACCTGTAAGACAGGAACAAAACAGGACAGTCAGTCAGTAATAAAGCTAATGAAAGGGCTTTGGGTGATAGGGACCAACCGAGGTCCCCTGTGCCTGGGTCTGAGAAGTTGTTTGAGAAGGATAGGACCAAGATAAGTTGGAGTTGTGGGAATAGACAATCCCTTCAGTAAGGGAACTGTGAAAGGTAGTGAGAGCAAGTAAAGTCGGGGTTAAAGAAGTTCTCTGCTTTAAAAAATGAAAGAGTGGAGCTTATAAAGCTGGTAGAGAAAGGTATTAAGAGAAGGTAAGTTGGAGGAGGAGGAAGCATGGTCTCGATTCCCTTGGACCACACTGCAGGGGTCATGTCAAATTCAAAACAGTTATTGAATTAGATGATGTCTCACAACTTGAAAAACACTGAGCTAAGAAAATGTCACTTGATCTGCATGTGCTACAGGGCTGCAATTCATCACAAGTTATGTATTAACGTAGTTCGGCATCCAGAATGTGGTATTGGGATGAAACTGAGTGATCACCTAATGAGAAGCCATGTTTAATTAATTGATGAGATCAGTTAAAGGATGAATGGTTTATTACCATGTGTTTATGTTGTGTATTTATTTACATAATACATGATCCAAGGGATCTCATTAGTGAAGCAAAATATAGAATATGTACTTAAAATTTTGATTGGATTATTTCAATGAATAGTTTTGCCTGATTACTGTTTGTATCCCAAAATAGCAATCTAATATCATTGCTTCCACTCAGTGACTAAGCACTAATTCTTGTTTATTTTGTTATTCTATGTGTGACAGTGAAGCTCAGTTTATTTTCCTTTTATATAATCTGAACACTTTTATATTCGGTTCAGTTCACCCTCACTGATTTATGCATACATTTCTATGATCTAATAAGATCCATTGTTTGAATAATTATTTGTATGCTAAGCAGCAATAGGTGGCATAGGAAATAGCCATGCAAAATTTTAATGGGTCTTCAAAAGGTAGACTGAAATGAATAAGAAATAGTTATACTTTTAAATTTGAATATAGGAGGACTTGCAGGTTAGCTCAGTTGTTTAAAGCACATGCTTGGGAAACGCAGGCACAGGGAACCTCAGTTGGTCCCTAGCTCCACAAGCTGCACCAGAAGAAGAAGAAGGAGAAGGAGAAGGAGAAGGAGAAGGAGAAGAAGAAAAAAAATCCTTCTCTTAAATTTGAATACAAAAGTAAAATATTGTTGATAATATAACAGTAAGGTAATAACATTGAATATTTCACTGACAAACTACTATAATCAAACATGAAAAGAATAGGGTCTTTACTATTCCATTACAGAGTGAGACTATGATCCAAATGCTACAGATGAGCAAGTTAAAGCTCACAAGCTATAAACCCTGTTTGCTTATGTTTTCTTGGACAAGTATTACAGTTCTGTGTAGTGTTAGGCATCTGAGCAAAAGCCAGAAGCTCAGATTTGAATTCTAAATCCCTTCAACTCATACTTTTCCAGTACAACAAAATACCTTGGAGCCAGCAGCTCAGTGTGTAGCTCAAAGATGTAACACCTGCTTAGTTTGGGCCAGGCCCTATTCTCAATGCTTAGCACAAACAAAAAGAGTAATGATTATTTATCCTGTGAAGTTTGAAAACAGGTGAGCAATTTGCATGAAAACCCAGAGAACAAGAAAATATAAAAACATGAAATATCGAAGCAATGTGAGGTCATAAGCTAAGAGTAAAGAATTTATACAAATACATCCAAAGTCATAATGATATGTTCATGAGGCTAGGGTCTAATCCAGCTGCTTGCTTTGCTAGATCAACAAATGCAGTGGTAGCTAATGTAATTGGCTAATATGCAAACTGAATTGCATTAAAGCCCAAGGTTTACAATGGTTGAATTATAGTATCTTTTCTATTTTACAAAGATGTGCGGACAACCACACTGCCAGAACAAGACTTCCACACAAGTCAGTCTGCTGAAGCGAATGTTTCTGTTTCCTGGAATTACATAGAATTTGAGTTATAGGTTCTTCTTTGACAAATTTCTTTATAAATCCTATTATAATTTCTAGCAACATTAATGGTATTTGTTGCAGAGAATCTAAATAACGCTTTTCTTGGCTTTTGATCAATTGCTGTATTTTATCTTTTAATAATCTTTCTCAAAATAAAAATATTTAAACTATAATTATGCATACAAAAATATGTTTCTTGGGGGCCCTGCTGATCCTCACACCAGCCAGTGCACAGGCCTGGCCTGTGAGCAGGATGCCAGGGGCCCTTGGGACCCTCACTCCAGTCAGGGCCCAGGCCTGGCATGTGAATAGAACTTCCTCCATCAGACAGGCCCAGTGTGGAACCCTACAGCAGAATGCCCTGCAGAGAGGCTAGAGGCAAGACCCAACCAGTTCATCCCGGAGAGAACATCTTGCCAGAGTGGCACAGCAGATTCACTTCCAAGGGCTGCAGCAAGAAGAAGTGGAGCACAGCAGCCAGACCCAAGCCACACCCACCTGGA
>NDGM011082092.1:0-15771 GCA_002564305.1 Octomys mimax | reverse complement strand
AAAAAAAAAAAAAAAAAAAAAAAATCTATACTGTCCACTTACCTTGCTGAGGGCTGGCAAGATAGCTCAGTGGACTAAGTACCTGCTTAGGAAAGCCGCAGGGGTTCAATCCCTGGCACCACATGCCATGCCAGCCCTACCCCCAGGTGTGCCGAGTCAGCCCCCAAGTCTGGGTGTGGTGGCACATGCCTGTAATCTCAGCATTGGGGAGGCTGAAAACAGGAGGAGCACTATGAATCTGAGCTGCATAGTGAGACCCTGTATCAAATACATTTTTTTAAAAAAATGGGAAAGCTGGATCCAGAAGAATGTGTTTTTTTAGTAGACATTGTAATATTTCTTTCTAATAAGACTGTGGGGGCGGGCTGGGGAGATGGCTCAGTAGAATAAGTGCTTCCCTGGTAAGTGCAAGGATCTGAGTTCAATCCCCATTTCTGGAAAAAAAAAAAAAAAGATTGTGGTAATGCACACCCCCCTGGGAATGTCTGTGCTAATTTTCCAGTGTCCCAGCCATCTGTGGTGGCTTTACTTTCTAAAGTCTTTGCTCAGTCTGTTGGATTTAAAAAAAAAAAAAAAAATTCTTTTTGTTTTTCTGTCAGTCTAAGTGCTTCTGACTACCAAGGAGATGATCTTTTTCTACCTCAGCTGGCCATTGGGAATTGTTAAATGTTTCTTTATCTCTTCTGCTCACTTTCCTATTTGTTATTTCTTTTTATTAGTTTACAGATATCTATCTATCTATCTATCTATCTATCTATCTATCTATCTATCTATTCCCAGAGCCCAGAGCCCAGAGCCCTTGTCTAGAAATCTGACAGGTTGGCTTAGGGCCTCAAGGAACTAATGTTGAGGCTGCCCCTATGATTCTAACACATCACTGATTGTTTACCACTGGCGAGCGGTGAAGGAATTTAAGAGTGAGGTGAAGAAGATCTGAAGTCAGCTACCAGGACGAACAAATTCTTCCATATAATTTTCCCCCTAGTCCTCTGGAGGCTGCAATGAGGCCATCCTCTCTCCAACTCCTGCTTCCCAGACGTGTACTCTATAACTGCTGGACAATCTGATTTTCCACTGAGCATTGCATTTATGGCCACACACACTTTCGGGATTTTTTTTTTTTTTGCTCCTCGAATGCCTTCAGGGCAGGAGTGCTGTGAGGATCAAACTCCAGCAACCTGACAGCTGACAGCTTTGTGAAAGCAGCCACTTAAAGAACTGAGCTAGGGCCAGGCCCCCCCCTTTTTTTTAAAGGATTTTTTAAAAATTTTTTTTTCACATACACTTTCTGTGAATCTATAGCTGAGGATGAATTTGTGTACAAGTTAAAAAAAAAAAAAAACAAGAGATCTGCGTGTGTCTGTCCTTAACCGTTTGGATTGATGGAAGCAAGAAACAAATAAAAATGAAGGAATTTCTTCAGCATTGAAAGATAGCCCAAGATAATTTCCATTGTAGTGATTTTCATCCTAGAACTCTGGTTTGCCTATGGCCCTCCCAGTTGGAGCGTGAAAAATGCCATGTTCCAGGAAACCCTTTGGTCCTGGACCTGATGGGGTAATACCACAACTAATGTTGCAGATGTCGTTCTTTGACCCATGCCCAGCCACTGGTGCAGCCTCTTGTGCTGAGTGAGAGAACAGACACTGCACAAGAGGTGACGGTGACTCTTTCTACTGTGCCACTTTGTAATATCCTTGGTGGAAGTTCTCCTCAAGGGGAACTGAGTCTTGCTTTTCACATGAATTCTGGGCATGACTTTGTATATTGCACATTTTAATATTTATTTAAAATAATATTTAATTTTGCATATTTATCCACCAGATTAGTGAACACTTTAACATGTATGAGACATTTTCATGGCTTTTAAGTATACATTTTACTGATCAAAGTTACTTTATTGCATAAAATTAAAAGTAAAATAAAATAAATAGAAAAGACAATTCTCCTTACAATAGAAAAATACAATAAAAATAGAAAAGACAATTAAATATAAAAATATAACAGAATAAAACACAATAAAAATACAATTAAAAAATAGAAAAGACAATTCTCCTCACAATATTTGTGCTACTTCTGATGAATTGGCCACAATATTTTTAAAAAGCTTTAATATTTGTGATGGAATTTTTTTCCTTTTTTATTTCAAATTTTAATGGAGATGCCTTTAGATGTTTCACCAGCAAACTTGAGAGCGTCTCTTAACTACAGAGGGATCATACTCATTCAAATTGAGAAACTGGGGCTGGGGAGATAGCTCAGTAGAATAAGCACTGAGTTCAATCCCCAGTATCAGAAAAAAAAATTGAGAAATTATCCTTTTTTGATTAAAATGTTAAGGAATTTTTAAAAATCAGAATTGAGTGTCATATTTTGAACTATACTTTAAATAATAAAATAGACCTGAAACAACATTTTAACATAACTTGAACATGCCCGATTAAGTTAAAATTCTTTTCAAAGTAGTGCATAATTTAATTTCTCTACATGTAGACAATTTATAGTAAACAGCCCTGCACAAGTACAACAGGAAGTTTGCCTTTTGGCTTTTCATTTAAGCTTAAATAATAATTCAAATTCACGCTTTTAATATTATGCTTATTCAATTATTTTTGAGCTTCTGTCACAAATATTTTTTCCCCTGTAGGTTACAATACATCAGATTTGATTAATGTAGAAAGCTCTGACAGACATTTTAGTGAGTTGATTTGTACCTCTTAATGTTTGAAATTTATATAGTTAGTTGACAGCTCGACTAAGGCAGTAAAATACTGAGAGGTAAAAATATACGCTTGTTCTTAGTTAACATATGTTTTTTGTATCAGCACCATAAAATTTCCCATTTGCAAATTTTGTTCGTATGATATTTTATTGGAAGTAACAACTCGTAATGTGGATTTGCCAGAGTTAAAAAAAAAAAAAGTAACAACCTAAAGATCTTTTTTTTTCCTTCCCCCGTGGAGCAGTAAAATGTATATAAACAGCTTTTTAAAAAATTATGTTTTAAAAAGCCTGAAGAAAAGTAGACTAAGATGCACCGAAACATTTTCTTCCCCCTGCAATCTCACCCTCTATGTGCCACCTTCTGGGACACCTGCCCTGGCAACGAGACGGGATAGAGGCTCCTGTTGTGTGTCCTGGGCTCTTTCTCCTGTCCCCTTGCAGAGTGGCCTATGCACCTATCTTCCTCTCAGATGATCAGTGCCATGCGTGCAGTGACTGCGTCCTCATATTTACGGCGATTGTCTACTCAGGAGTGGACATCTGCAGAGTAAAGCGATACTCGGGGAGAAGCAGGGGTGTTGGCACTCCAAGAAGTGGCACAACTTCCGTTAGAAACACAGCTCGAACTTCCCAAAGTTCCTTCAACACGCACATCTTATAATATTTTAAATTTTGTGTGTGTGTGTGTGTGTGAAGAATATTGAAAAGATGAGTCAGCATAAGAGAAAAATCTTAGAAAGAGATCTTTTTGCTTCTTTTTACAATGCAAATATTATCTCCCAAAATATGCAGTGAGTAGGGAATATTGAAAAGTTGCAATTTTCTGCTCTGAGCGAGGGAGGCTGCCCTTTCCTGGTCCTTCCGTGGTGGAGCACAAAAAACCATGTCATGTATTCTTCTTTGAGGATCAAGCGGTACATACATTACATGCAGACCAGAATATTGCTGCCGCACGAGTCTCTCAGAGCTCACTTCCTCTTGGCCGTGGTGACTGGAAGGTTCCACACAGAGCCTGTTCTGTGATCCAGGACTCAGTGTGAGAACCACGTGAAGCAGAGTTCCCTGCCAGTTGGAGATGGATTTGTTATGTGAGTGAGCAGTTAATCTTTGTAATGTGAAGTTACTAAGACAGAATTGCTTGCCATTGAATGCTAATTTCACTTATCCTGATTGATACTCTGTGGGGGTAAAATTTGCTTTGTTATGCCTTAAACAAAGGGGGTCATTAACTTGTAAACCAAGTGCAGAAAAATTAACCATTTCTCTAAAGATAGAGTAAAATTTAAATGTGAACTGAGCAAAAGAGGAAATACTTAGACTTTGCAGCCAAAGCACTAAGTTAGAGAACTATATCCAAATGTCTGCTATGGCTTCTATTCGGCTTACGTTGGAGGATAATTAGACCATCAATTTTACCTAATAGGTTAGTAATTGGATTTAGTTCTTGACTGTGACATTTGGGGTCTTTTGTATTTTCTGCCTAAATCTAAAGGTTATATACTAGGGAGGGAAAGAGAAAGGGAGGGAGAGAGGGAGAGAGGGAGGGAGGGAAGGAAGGGAGAGAGAGAGAGAGAGAGAGAGAGAGGCAGAGAGAGACAGAGAGAGACAGAGACAGAGACAGAGACATAGAAAGAGGACACAATCTGGCTAATCATATTACCTCAAGATTTTTTTTTTTTTAGTCCTAAATGCCAGTAGCTACATTGACACTTATCACTTTCTAAAGTGCAGGTAGTAAAAACAGGAGTTATAAATGTCAGTTTTGATGTGTGTTTTAGTGTCTTTGACCATTCCCAGGGAGGAAACAAGTAGGCCATTAACATAGAAGTTCTTGCATTACACAGGGCTCTACCAGGATTTGCATGACTGGGTTGTGTTTCAAAAACCTGTAAAGGGGGCTGGGGAGATGGCTCAGTGGAATAAGCACTTGCCTGGCAAGTGCAGGGGCCTGAGTTCAATCCCCAGTTCTGAAAAAAAAAAAAAAAAAAAAAACCTGTAAAATACCAGTTCCAGGATCACTGGAAAAGTACCCAGCTTAGAATTACAACATCTGAACATCAGCCCTGGCCCTTGGGGAATTTTCCTACTGTAAGAGAAACTTTGAGGATTTGGGAAAATCACTTCACCTATTCTTCAATTTCCTTATCCACTAAAATGCCAGCTAAGGAAGATGAGATAATACATGGGAGAGCCCAGAGCTATCTGTTTTAAAAGCATTGATCATATAGAGAAGTTTTCAGTAGCCATCTGCAATGGTGCAGTTGCAGCTGCTTCTCGAGAGATCTCACTGCTAAATTATGACCAAAAAAATCCCAAAGGATGAGTGGCAAGTGAAGGTCATCCTTGGTGTTGTCTCAATGATCAATTTCAAGAATAAATGTAGAGACTGGGTGTGGTGGTGAGTGCCTGTAATCCCAGCTCTTGGGAGACTGTAAACAGGCGGATCACTATGAGTCCAATCTAGTAGTGAGACCCTGAACACTCTGTAGGCCCTTCCCTAAAATACATAAAAAAAAGAATAAATAGAAAACTGTCGATCACCTAAGTGAATCCCCCGTTGATATTCCTGGCCAGGCATTGGGCCATGTGGTTTGGTACTTTCTGCTATGCTGATTCTCATTTGCACATTTGATCTTTGAGGAGAAATGGCCCAGTCTTCCTCGTGTAGGCACCTATAAATAATGAGGAGACAAGGCTCATTAGAGAAGCATTTTCATTGCATAAATGTTGGAAAGCATATTGCTTTTGCTGAAACTCATGGTTCTACCTGACAGTTCCTCTGTGTTGCGGAACTGAATAGCCAAAACTCTCCCCAAATTTGAATAATCATAGAATTGGGTTAATAAATAGTGGAAGCTACATTTGGAACAGAAATCACTGGAGGAATGGATTTGGAATTAGCATCTCAGTTTGGACTCCAGTTAAACAGTCACTGGGCATATGTAAAGGAGGATGCATACTCACGTCCTCACAAGTTAGCATTCATACACTAAGAGATTAAAACAGTAATAAAAGAGCAATGACTGGAAGGAGGTGATAGTTTGCTTTGCCATTTTCTACCTCTTTCTCACAAGGTTTTATTGAATTGGGTAGCAAAATACCTCTGTGACTTTCTTTCAAATTTGTTTCATTTAAATATTCCTATTCAAATACATCTAGAAGGGGGTTAATTTCAGGTCTGTTTCCTCTGTGTGAAATAAGATAAGGAGAACAGGGGCCAGCGAGATAGCTCAGTGGACTAAAGCACCTGCTTAAGTAAGCTTAGGCAAGTGCAGGGACTGTGGTTTGATCCCTGGCACCACATGCTGTTAGCCCCCCACCAGGGCAGCCTAAGCAAGCCTCCAAAAAAAAGATAAGGAGAACATAACCTGGAATTCTCAAAGTCTTTAGCCATAAAAGCTTAGCACTGAACTCTCAATTTGCAGATTTGGAATGTAGCTCAGGGGTAGGTAGCACAATTGCCTAGATTTGGTCCCCAGGCCAATTAATTAATAAAGTCTGTATTTTTTGGCAATGCAGGATCCACTATTCTTTCTGCTTTTGATTTTGAGATCCTCAATCAAATAAGAGGGCATTTACCTCCTATATTTATTGATATCATTCTATTTACCAGGTACTTTGCATATGGCATCATATTTAAGACTGCTAAACAGCTCTGTGAATAGACACTTTATCCTCATTTTACTGATAAGGAAAACATGGCCTGGTGAGGTTAAGTAATGCCACAGAGCACTCTGCTAATACTTAGCTGAAAGTAGGCTTGAACTCTGCATCACTCCCTAGTTGGAGCTACTGTGTGTCAGTGGTAGTGATGACAGATGGATTCAGAAGTCCTAAGAAGTACATTTGAGTAATTTTTCAGAAAAGAGGAGCCTGGACAAGAGGATTCTAGAAGAAGGTAGATATACATGACCCTGGGTTCTATCCCCAGCACCATAGGGATGGGCTGAATACTGATTACTGACTTACTACAGAGGAGAGAGTTGAGAATAGTTTAAATAGTTTGAAGTATGTCTATACATATCAGAGGACATAAGTACACAACAACTAGTTTGTACATGGGATCACTTGTTTCAAAAGCTGTCTTTTCCAGAAACATGGAAGCATCTAGGTGTGGGAAACCATTGAGTGAAGAATGTCATATTTCTATATCAGAATCTTACATAGCTCTTGTGAAGCCAGAAGATTAAGAAGCAGGGCATGTGTGTTTCCTATATTTAAGTGAGCCCTTTCTTTTTCTAAAAGATGGAGGAAATAATAATACCTATTTCATAGGGATTGTGAGAATTAATTCAGTAGCTCATGTAAGGCAATTAAAATGATGCCAGCTCATGGTGAGGACTCAGATGTTAGTGTTTGCTGCCTCCAAGTACTGATGCAAAAAGATGTTGGCTGTGTCTTGTACAACTTGTGAATAGAGGAGGCCATGAACCAGCAAGGGCAAATCAGCAGCATTATTCTGCTTTTGTAGAGAAGTACATGTACATAGGAAATATCTGAAAGCCTACTTACCACATGTTAATGATGTCAACCTCTGGGTTTGTCAGATCACTATTTTCTTGTAAATATAAGTGATATTTTATAATGAAAGCTTTATTTCTCTAAACAATAAAGCAAAAGTAAACAAGCCCAACTATAAAACCCCTACACCACTCTAGCTTCTTCCATTGTTTCTGAATTCCAAGGCAACTTAGTGAGAGGAAAATGATAGTGTTAAGTCTCAGTTCTGCCATCCTAATTGAGCCATTCAATCTGGATCTTTGGCTCTGAAGATTATTGTAAGAAACACTACCAAGTTAGTAGGGGGCAGCATGCTAGACTTCATAAGGAATTATTGTCACTTGTGATTCCTTCACCAGGGCTGAGAAGTTTGACAATCAGAGTTTTGCAAAGAATAATAGTAATACCAATACTGTAATGACAATATATTGTTCAAACCTCAATACACACTCTTATTTTAAACAAACTACACAAGACCTACTGTTCTTTTCATTATTATTTTTCTAGTGTTTTGATCTCTGGAGATGCCAGGCAGACATCCAGTGGTCTACATGCCTACAGTCTGTATTCGAAAGCAAACCCCAGATTCTCCAACTGCCAATCTCATGATTTAGACTTTCCTCTGTATCTTTGTATGATGCATAACATGAAGCACACTGTTCACCAATCAAATCCTACTAAACTCTTTTTGGAATTAATAGGAATATGCTGATGGGTGAACAAGAACACTATCTCTCATATGTTTCTCAATATGGGCTTTTCTCAAAGTCTCTATTGATTAAAAAATTACTGTCTCCAAATACCACAAATCAAATCTTATTTCAAAACTGAACATAAATATCACAATAAAGGCTGAATATAAGAGTGCCACAGAAGAGCAAAAGAATCATTATTTTTGAAATTTTTTTAAATCAAAATGGCCAAAACCTTCCCTAGGGTTCCCATTTCCACATCATAATTTTACTTTTCTCAATGCTTAGATGTAAAAAGTAACATAATTTAAGTAGATATTTTATTTGAAAGTCTGCATACCAATAAATTTATGTATTTCAAACTTGTTAGACTAAAAGCTGACTGCCCTCTGGTGGGCTGTTTCTAAAATATTTAGCACCTCTTTAACTGAATTGCCTTATAAAATACTGCACGGTGTCATGAGACTGCTTTACAATTCACATAAATTTAAAAAAAAATTATTTGAGAAAAGAAAAGACTTTAAAAGGTTAAATAGTGTTTATTAACATAAAAGCAAATTATAAATTAAATTTAGTTAAATTCTTATTTTTAAATTAATTTTCTTTTCCAAGTAAATTTATTTTGTGTTTTTAAGTTTCAATCAAAATAGAAAAAAGAAGGAAAAAAATGGGAGCTTCATTTTCAGTCCTGACATGTTGATATTTTTATAATTTTCAATTGTTTATAGCAGTGGACAAGAAAAAGTATTTATTACACTTAAATTTTGTTCCCTGTCACTGTGTAAGTGTAATTTTATTGTTTGAAAAAATAGATGTAGAATAATTCAGTCCTCATAAAAACCTATACTGACTCAGAAAAAGAAATGAAGCATAAAAAAATCACATGGAAGTACTATAGCTAAAATGGTATAATACAGAAACGAACCTTCAGTGAGGGTTGATACAACGCATTGAAATCTTTAAAAAATAATCCAGTGTACTGGCAACCCTGTAATGCAACAGGATCTCATTTTCCTCTGTTTGCAATTCCCCTTGAATGCAGAGGTGCCAGTGAGCTGAAATCTCAGGGTCAGCAGCTGATGTTTTGTTTTCTTGTAGCTACTGAAACTGCCAATGTTGACAACCTCTGAGGCAATCGCTAGTTCCACTTTCTCGCAGAGTATTAGCTCTAGTTGAGAGCTACAATTCATGTTTTAAATTATTCCTCAGCACACACTGCATCGTTATGCAAACAAATCTTTTAACTAGCATTTGAATCCACATTAACAAAATTATATGGAAGTAAAAGAACTAGCAGACTACTTAAAAAAATTTTTTTAGTCTCTAATGAAAAAGCGTACTGAACAGTTTAACTGGTTAATTTTATCAACCCACCAAAAAACTTGAAAATTTGATTGAACATCCCTCTTTCCTTTTTTTCTTGGTAAGACTTTTGCTCGTAGCCTGGAAATTAATATTTTTTCTCTCTCTCAAATTCAGTTAACATTTGGAAATGGAAACTTACAAAGTAGGTATTTTCTCTTTGAAATAATGAAATTAAAGATTGTCATCAAATCACCTCATGAGATTTATTTTGTGGCTGTGAATATTGGGATTTAAGGAAGGTGCAACTAAAGGGACATTTCAATCCTTTCAGACCCCAACTGCAAACTCTCAGGTAAAAACAGTCCTATGACAGCAAGCAAAGGATGTAAGCATTTCTCCAAAAGAGTGAAGAAAGCCAGACATTTAAAAATATTAACTTCAAGAATTTCAGTGCAAGGTGACTTTTTTCCCCATATGTGCTTTTAAACTAGCATCGGAAGTAGTCTTACACTTTTAAAAAATGCCACTTCTGTGAGATTTGACTTTTCTCCCCAAGTTTGAATAAAAGGTAAATGGAAATAGAGAAGTATGGAAGTGAATACTTTTCAATGAATTACTGCTTCTAAACTGTAACACTATTTTCTGTTAACGAAGACTCGCTGAAATTTAGCTTGAAAGAGATAACAACCAACACAAACCAAGCTGCCCATTTTCCTTACCCTGAAGAGAAGGCACGAAAGCTGCACCTTCTTCCAGTGCTTTTGCTTTCTGTTCCTTTCCTCCTTGAGCCTGAGGGATGTGGAAATCCCTGTTCAATTAGATTGTTACATTCTTCCTTTTAAAAAAAAATATTTAAAGTAATACGTTCAGGGCACTTAGCATCACTGATTTTGCCATGTTTTCTGTTCAGTAAAAAAAATATGTGAATTGAAATACATGCATGTGTAGGTAATCTGTCTCTACAAACTAGAAAATAGTCACTAACCTACCATTTCCAGGTGTGTAGAAAAAGAACGATTATGTTTGTGCATGTATATGTCTAAATATATTTAAACCTACAACTGTCTCTGAATTTGTAGTAATCTTTAGTTTCTCTATGTCCTTTAAATCAATCCATTGGTGAATTAAAATGAGGATTTTTAAATCACAAATGTGCTGTTTAATTGCAGCCTTGCGACTTCCAGTCCTGGGCTGTGCGTTACTTTTTCCATCAACAGAGGGCACTCTGTCGTTTGCCAAGGAACTGCTGGTTAGGGTGCTCGGGGCTGGGCGTGAGGCAGCCGCCAGACAGATAGCCAGGTCTTCAGAGTTCGCTCCAGTGAGAGGCAGAAGCTCTTCCAGCTGGCCAGTGTATAATTTATTGGAAATGCTACTGACCACTGAAACAACATGCGTGAAGGAAAGAGAACCCCATGATTTACAAAAGTCGGGTGCAAGTGACTTTTAAGTCAGCCGTGTGTTATTACCCGAGTATCACCCAAACGGTTAGTGTTGGAAATCCTCACAGGCACAGAACCAAGATGCACGCTCAGAGCCAAGCTCGCCATGTGAGGAGCGAGGCAGCTTTATCCATGTTGCCCGTCTTGCGAGGTGTGTGGGAGCGTCTTCAGTGTACTTGTTTCCGTGCCGCTTGCATAGCCTCCAGCTGTTTTATATTTGAACCAAGAAAAAAATGAAATAATTCCTCTATGGTAACTATCTGGGTCATAACGGACACATTGGGAAGAGTCTAGGTAGCTTTCTTTCTGCCACAGGTTATAGAACTTGTTTCACGTGCTGGTACTATTAATTCTTCAGCAGTCCAAGGCACTAAATTTAAGCTGAAAACCTGAAAGAATGAAAAAAAGATTCACTTCAAGAAAATTAGATTTTCTTGGGGAATTTGTCCAAGATCTACATTTACAGATGTGTAATTTATTGGATGCTTCGACACAACAAAGTAATCATAACCAGGTAGTGTAAGGATTGCTTTTACTCTGTGGCAGAAAAGTTTTACAAATGTCTTGAAGCCATTGTGAAAGTGATGGTGAGGAATCTGATTAGATACCAGAATCAACCTGTTTGACAGAAGTGTGTGCATTATTGTGGCCCATTATTCTAAATGAGAGTGTTCTACCTCAAGAACGGGAATGATACTACAAATAGAAGAATAAATGGGAATGTAAAAGTCAAACAGCATGACAGCAACTGCTCAGATTCAGAAAAAAAAAAAAAAGAAAGAAAGAAAGCATTTGAAGAAACAGATGTGTTCTAAAAAAAATGCTCTTATGAGAAAATGGGCTCCATTATCCCAGAAGGAAAGAATGTAAGGTCTCCTTATGTTAAATGTGTATTTGTATACTATTAAGGATGATGAAACAAATATTTAACAACTTGGATACAGCATTTTGCTTACAGTAATTCCTTTATCATTTACCTGACTAGAAGAGCCCTTTTCTTTTTTTTTTTGCAAATATACTTGCCAGCAGCTGTTTCCACATTTATAAAGACTGTTTCTACTGATGGTCAAATAACCATAAATTCATTTATGCATATTTTAGAGGCATAAAAATAATTACATGTGTGATTAAATCCACTTATGCTTTTGCGTCTTACTAAATCCATAACAGATATGAGTTGTGATGATGTAGGACATCGTGGTGCATAAGTAATACAGTGTGGATGTAGAGTCCAGCTTCTCTCCAACAGAATGTGTGACAATAATTTACAAGTACATTTGGGATGGATTATAGAAAGTGATTTGTTTTTTGAAATGTTATAGAATCTCTGACACTTTGGCTGGAAAACATAAGATGCTATAATTATAGCATCTTATATGCATCTTATGATTCACTGTCTTGCTTACACATTGAGATGATTTTATTAAGTTTGTCATCAGAGAAGAATAAACTAAAGGCCCCATCTTAATATGCAGCTGTGGAAAGGTCACACAGCTACTGCTAAGTCGACTGACTCTTGAAGTACACTGGTTGCTCCTTCCACCAAACTACTAACCTTCCACCTTCTGCCCATCACTTCATCACCCCACCCACCTCCTTTGCCACTTTGAACCAAGGTAATTTAAATGATTATAGTATTTTGAGAAAAATTTTAAGAGCCCGTTCGTAGTTCAGATTCACAGTGCTTCGAAACAACAGCTTGATTCTCCTCTTCATCCTGCAATAGAGATGGAATTTTGCTTTCTTCTGATTGAGACTCAGCTTATAATAACTTTAATCACATAATATTTAACTATATTTGTTATACCACAACACTTGGTAACACTTCATTTTGAGTGTTCCAGCATTATTAATTCATTTGGTATTCATTGTAATAACACAAATCATAATGAATTCATTTGGTATTCATATGGATGGCTTAAGTACTTCCATAGGAATTCTATTGCATTTCAGCATTAATTAAACACACTCCCTAATTTTCTTAGGAAAAACAGGAATATACAGTATTTCCTAAGTATTGGGTCTTTCATAGCATTAGACACTGAGCTGATTATTATATCAGACATGGCTTTATCTGTATACATCTTTACGAACATATTTTACATGCAAGACAGCTTACAAACCAAGATCAGTGTCTAGATTTGTAGATCACAATACGTATTCTTAATACAAACATTTCATGAATGCAGAGAAGTGATATTTACAATCACATTTCTCATGCAAAGAAGGAAGCAGCCCTATGTTAATTTCCAGCATCTCAAAGAAAGATAACATCTCTCTTTAAATGCAAATAAATAACCAACATCCAGAAAGCGAAAGCCGTCAAGCAGAGAGAGCTTTGCTTGGTGGCATTCTTTCCCTGACTGCTGGTGCCCATGCCTCTATATTTGCCATTGTGTATGCAACTTGTGTGATGTCATTTGCTCCACCAGGAAAAAAAAAATACCAGCCCCCATTAGCATCCTGAGCTAGCAAAATGAAATGGCTTATCAAAGAATAGTATGAAACCATTTTAAAGAGAGCTCCCAAAATTTACTAACCTTCAACCATGTCAAGGTTTCAGAAGATATTGCGCAGGCTTCTTAATGTGTTCCTAAGTAGCTGATCCCATTCTCCTTTCTGCCAGCAGTAATAACATTGCAGAGTCCTATCTTAATCATTTCTTATATTAAAAAAAAATAATGGTGCTTGAATTGAGTGTGTATGTGGTTCTGTCGTTTCATCTATAAGCACCAAGGGGTTCCTATGCTAATGTGAGGTTTTTTTTTTATTGCTGTGGATTTGTTTCATGGGGGGGCACATAGCATTTGTCTGGAAACTGAAATCAGGCAGCAGCATTGGGAAGTAAACCCTTGTACGGCTAATTCTGCAATTTTAAGAGTACTGTGGGGGAATTATTTAACTCTGAAAGCATCTGAATGTGCTTTAAAGGAGGACATTCTAGATAGCATTTAAACTTCATCATTATTGGTTTAGTACTTTTCATTTTTTGATATGACTAGAAAACTATCAGTTAAAGGGCTACACCTCTGCTAGAGAAGCTCTCTTAGTGCTGTGTTGGGCTGTAACAGTTCTCATTGTTTCTTTAGGAATCATAGATTTTTAGGGCCTGGGGAGATGGCTCAGTGGAATAAGCACTTCCCTGGCAAGTGCAAGGGCCTGAGTTCAATCCCCGGTTCCGCGAAAAAAAGAATCATAGATTTTAAAATATTTTAAACCTACATTAGCACCACGTGATCCCCAAAGAGAATATGAAAAGGAGGAGCATGCTGTTAATGAAGATGTTCATTTTTCCAGTCTGGTTAGGGATCAGCAGTTATTTTCTCGCAAACTCCAGGCAATGAGAATAGAAAATTGAGTTCACAATTCTAAAGTAGTATGAGCCAGACATGTGTTTTTCACTTATGGATTGTAACTCCTGTTCCACTTAATAAGCACTGTACCTCAAGGTGTGGGGAGAGCAGGCCGATTCCTGTTCTGCAGTCTGCAGCATTATGGACTGTTCACAATCTGCCTGACACTTGGGTATAGTGGGGAAGGTTAAAAATGTTTCCTCTTATGAATTCTAGTCTTTGGCTGATTTCCATATTCAAGGAACTCTCTGCATATACAAAAGAGTACTTCAAAGGTATGCGATGCATTGGTTTGTTTGTGTAGTTTGCAGATCTTTCTAGAGATCAGTCCTTATTAATCTTTGCATTGAAATACCTTTATTATGCCAGTGCGAGTTACCTTAGTGCTGCCTGTTTAATGGTGTCAGATTTTGTTTGGCCACTAGTCACAAGCAATTTAATTAGGAACACAAAATAGTTGCCTGCTTTATTTCCCCCCTAAGTGGCTGTTCCTTGTCTAAGAAGAAGAAACTACCACTATAAAAATCTCTTTCTTTGAGGTCCCTCTAGTGAAACTTCCCAATTCCACTGATCCCACTTGTTTCTCTGAGCTCGCGCTACAACAATTTATTCTTTCTTTCTAAACAGACCTTTAGGTATGCAAGGCCGTTTGTAAATTACATGGTGCTGGCAATATCATGAAATATCATGACTACAGTTTATGGGCAGATGAAGGGGGATGAGTTGTAACAGGAATAAATTACACAAGATACACTGGGGAAAGGACAGGGGGACACTGGTGCCAGCAAAATTATTAAACTTTAGAGTGGTACTTAATGAGGACACTAAATTAAGTGACCTTGTGAATGGATGGGCATAGCAATCGGGATTCTCAGGAATTATCTGCCATTATGTAACAGAGAAATAAGGGGGCTCCGTTTTGGAAACTAAGACTAGAAAAGGACAGGTGAGCCGAACACTAGCAAACACAGCAGCTTTACTGAAAAAGCAATGATCCCTTTAAAATAATCCTGAATGTTCTAGGTAAAATCACATGCTGTTGAAATTAATGTAATTTGTGGTCTGGGAGGATGCATTTGAGACCCAATTTTGTTTTTTTACAAATGTATCCAGCTGAATGAGTAAGAGCTCACAGTGTCTCTGTAATTAATACAAAGTTATGAAGCGCCCTGAGAACTAGAAAACGAGTCACATGCTATAGATTTCTCTTTTTGTCTTACTTAATCTATCTATAAAATGGGGTGGCAAATGCTGACTAGTATTTGCAAATGAAGTGAGAAATTATGAATAAGTTAGTAAATACAGATTAGAAAACTAGCATATCTATCTATCTATCATCTTCTATCTATTGCATGCTAGTTAGTACCTTGTTTATTGAAACAGAATTAACATGTAATAAAATGTCCAAAGCTTAGACATACAACCCAGTGCACTTTTACAGACATGTGTACTACTATGGTCAGTTACCAGATGCACACTGTCATTGGCCCAGAGGGTTTCCTTGTATCCCCACCCATTCCATTCGCCACCAGAGCTAGTCACTCTTCTAATTTCATCACTGTTGATTAATTGTGAACATTCTCGAACTTCAAATATTAACCATAGCATAGAGTATGTACCCCTGTGCCTGGCACTTTTCAAACTCAATATAACTTGTAACTCTGCCATCATCCTCCGTTATTAGAGATTGAGTGAGGTACATAGGATTATTTGGAGTCTAAATTCTGGCTCTAAAGGTGTTCCATAGCCTCACCACTC
>NDGM011082091.1:0-11008 GCA_002564305.1 Octomys mimax | reverse complement strand
TATACTAGTGTGCCTCAGAGATCCCACAGCCTTTCCCTACATTCCCCAATACCCAATAGCCCCAAACAGACTCAAGCCCATATGCCTTCTTCACCATTCACCCAATTTGCCAAGACCTCTTTGCCTTCACATGGACTAATCCAGACATCCTCTGATCTCAACAGCTCACACAGACAGTCCTACCTCAGGAGTTCAGAGACAGACCTCCTTCCTCAGCCAAGCCCTTGCTGCTGATCTCAAAACCCTTGACCTTAAGCCCAACCTGCTCCTCCAATACATAGATGACCTTCTCCTTTGCTCTCCCTCTTGTGCCCTAGCCCTACGACACACTAATCTTCTCGATTTTCTGTCAGGATAAGATTATGGGATTTCTCCCTTCAAAACTCACATAGCCTCATGTAAAGTCAAATATCTAAGACTCACCCTCCTACTACTCATGTGATCACAGCCGACCACAAAGCTCTCATTTGTGACCTTCAGGTGCCCACCACAAAACAGCAAGTTCTTTCCTTCCTTGGTCTGGTTAATTTCTTCCGCTTCTGGGTTCCCAACTTCACCTTTCTGGCACAGCCTCTCTAAAAGGCATCGAATGGTTCCTTGTTAGGGCCCCTTGACTCCGCTGATCCTATACATTCCTCCTTTCACAAGCTACAACAGGCTCTGCTAAGGCCCAGCTCTCACCTCACCCAATCCAACTCAGCCTTTTACCCTATATACCACCTCTCAGGGTCACAATACCATAGACATCCTTTCAGGCAGTAGCCTACGTTTCTAAACAGCCAGACAACACAGCTTACAGATAGACTCCCTGCCTCTACACACTCACAACAGCCACAACAACACGAGACAAAAGGTTCACTTTAAAACAATCTATCACAGTCCACACACCCTACCACCTTAGTGAACTCATCACACATGAGACAATTCCAGCCTTAGTAACTCCTCCTATACAACAAATCAACTTAATGGTCACAGAGGCTCCTTCTGTCACTATTTCCACCCGTAACCCTCTCAATTCCATCACCTCCTTCTGTACCTCTGATGAGGCCCCAATACGGTTGTGTCAAGGTCTTACGGATGACCTCACCTCCCTTTCCTCTCATTGATATCAAAAACTAAAGATCAATAGTCTTTCTCCTCAACATAGTCATGATAAAATAACACATCCAAATCATAGACCCCCCTCTTGCTTTTTCTCCTATGTCTTTTAATCATGATACATCATATACTCATAACATGCTGTCTTTTTAAACTTTTTCAAGGTTCTTCAGTCTCTGATGTGAGCCTTCACTAATAAAAACTTCTAGTCCTAGCTGAAACACCTGACACTAACTTCTACATGGGCATTCTCACCCCTAAGATGACGCCCCCCTTCAGCAGGAAGCAGTCTAAGAGACAAAACACCCCTTTTCATAACAACCAAAAGATGGCAATGATACATTCTGGCCCTAGTGTGAACTGCTAAAATCATCCTGGTGGTCATCCACTATGGCTGATGCCCTTAAAACGAGAGCCCATCTTCCCAAGACCACTTCCTTCTTCTTTTCCAACTCAACCCAGGACATAATTTACTTCCACCCTTCCCGCCACCTCAGGGAAGACCCCAGGCAGCCCCTCAAGTGTATCTAAACATCCCCTCCAAACTCCACCTCTGGCAAAAGACGCAAAAGTCTCAGCCTCCCTTTGTTCCAACCAAGAGAATTCCTTATCTTCCCCAAATCCTCTCCATGTCCTCAAAGAAAATAAAGTCCCTTTCCCTGTTTCTTTCTGCCTGTTTCCCTGCTGCACAGACTCACCTGAAGAAACCTATCAGTAGGAATGTCTCCTTAGCCCGGCAGCAGGCACACTCTCAGCAGCAGGGTGTCTGAAGCCCAGGCACAGAATTCCATCAATGCCATGTCTTTTCCTATCTATATCTACAAATGATAGCTTCATTTGTGGACTGCACATGGTAAGAGCTTCACAATAGTAAGAAATGGTAAAATAGAACAATGTGAAGTCTTACGCCACCAAAAGGCCTCATTGCACTTGCACCTTTTCATTACAGGAAGCACCTTTTCTTCAGCATACCTGATTTGATCTCAAGCACAAGGACACTGACTGCTGGCCAGCTGGAGAGCCAGGCCCAGTGAGAAGTGACCAGCAGGGAGCATGTGCAGTGAGCCCGAGCTGGCAAGCAGGGCGTGGCACCAGGCAGGTCAGGGTAGGCCAGAGCGGGATGATGGCGCATCACTCAGAAAGTGAGTATCCCCCAACTTACGGGTTAGGTACCTCTAAAATCGACCTCTTGCTATTTCCAGACACGAGGTGATCCAGGTAACTGAAACTGCAAAAAGCAAAACTGGGTGGAGACTGGGGCCCCGGTCCTTGAAAGATCAAATGCTGGATGCAGCCAAACGCCCACGGATGGGACAGCAATTGTGGCAGTCACATTATGGAGCACACTGAAGAAGCAAGAAGCAATGGGCATTAGGACAGAGATGCCCGAGATAAAAAAATGAAAACAAGAGACTTTAAAGAATATTGGAGCAGCACAGCGCATACTTTGTTTACATCTGTGGGTGCTCCTGTGGGTGCATAGATCCTATTCATCCCACAATGACACATCTTTTCTTTAATGGTGAAAGACCAATTTTTTACTATTAGAATTAGAATTGTTAGAATTTAAAAAAATAAAGCCCTCTTACAGCAAAAGAAATTTTTAATATTCTTTAAAAACTCTTCAAACATGTGGATCAGGTGCTTCTCTTATGAAATAATTTGAGAAGCCCAGGCCATGTCACAAACGCCGCCCACAAATGAGTTGTGCCCACAAACGTGAATATTCCCTCACAGATCTTTTAAAATAAAATACATACTTTTAAAGAGCTTCTATCTGTGATCCTGAAGAAGAAGTTCTATTTTTTTCACCACCTTCTTCCTTCTTCCTCCAGTGTCAAACAGAATTCCCAAGGAAAATTCAAACGTCAAATAAAGGGCTCGGTTATGGCTCTCGGGAGAGGGCCCCGCAGTAACCAGGCCTGGGAGAGACACATGCCTAGGACAGCGGAGAAGCTACACGCAGCCTTTGCGGGCACCACAGCCCTGCATGGACCTTAGTGTTTGGAAAGACTGTTTGCAAATAGCGTTGTTTTTTTTTTTAATCTTGAAGAAACATTGAAGCTGTTATGCAACACGGGACCCAAGTGAGAGAGACTCAGTCCCACAAGCTGTACCCGATTACTGTCTTCTACAATAGCTCTCCCACTTCATATTCACTCGCTCAGGCCTGGCAGACATGCTCCACAGCTTCTCTGGTTCTTGGGGGACAGTGCCGTGTACTACACCGGATGAGCTGGGGTTCCTGACACCTAATCCAGGTTATCACAATATGCCTGTGACAACAGCCCTACCAAATAAATAAGTCTATAAATAAATGATAAGACGGCAAGCAAAATATCTATGGTCAACTGCTTAATTCAGTAGGTTGACTATATATTTAAGATTCATGTACAGGAAACGGAAATATTTTTTAACAAAATAAAGTTACAGTGACTTAACGGGTGGACCTTCTTGCCTTGCAGCTTTTTGTCAGTCTGCAGCGCCCCCAATGGTGACCAGT
Source organism: Octomys mimax (assembly GCA_002564305.1). Taxonomy (NCBI): domain Eukaryota; kingdom Metazoa; phylum Chordata; class Mammalia; order Rodentia; family Octodontidae; genus Octomys; species Octomys mimax. Next base: position 7,407 of record NDGM011082091.1, on the reverse strand, counting down.
TTTAAGCTCTAAGTAACTGGCAGTCACTCGGATGACACCTAATGCTGTATTTTATACTGTAACAGTTGATAATGTACAAGAAAGAGTTTCATAGATATGTGTTGAGAAACATGATGATGCTGGGCCGGGGAGACAGCTTAGCAGTCTAAGCACTGGCCTGGCAAGTGCGGGGATCTAAGTTCAATTCCTGGCACCACATGCTTCCCTGGAACGTGGGGTGTGTTCTGTGGGCCCAGAAACTGGGTGTGGTGGCACATGCCTGTCATCCTGGCACTGGGGCGGCTGAGCCAGGAGGATCACTATGAGTCTGAGCTGCCTAGTGAAACCCTGGACCAAATTAATTATTTTTTAAAAATGAAACATGATGATTGTCTCCGGTACCCTTCTCTCGTTGCTGGGACAAAATACCCAATACCCAAAGTTAAGGAAGAAAAGGATTGTTTAGCTCACAGTCATAGAAATTTTAGTCTATATTCAGCTGGCTCCAAGGCAGAGTGGCGCACGGCACAGAGCAGCCGCTCATGGCAGAGGCAAAGCGCAAAAGCAAAGGGAGAAGCAGCCGCGGCAGCTAGCCAGCCCCTCTCCCCTCCTTACATCGTAATGTAGATTGCCCACCCCAGGGCAGGTGTAGCACTCACACCTGCAATCCCAGTATTGGATCAAGAACCAATCACAAACTCCAGAAGCTGCCCCAGGACTTTAAGAGGCTTGGAGGGAACATCTGTACACAGACCATAACAAGGGTGCTAATAGAGCAACACGTGCTTCAGTGTCTCTGTGTGCAGATGGGTCATTAAAAGCTCCCAGGGCAGGGGACACAGCCAGTGGTAGATCGCTTGCCTATCAGGCATGAAGCCCATGTCCAATCTCCAGCACCTAAAAGAAAAAGGACTTCCAGGGGGAAAAGACTCTTATTAAAAATTCATCTCCTCAGATGAAAGAGATTCAGTGATCGCAAACCTTCAGATCTTCAAGATGCCATAATTTGCTAAATGTCCTTATAAGAAGACAGTTACCCTGAGGCTCGTTGTGGCGAGGTGTGCCTTGATTGCCTGATCCTTGGCGACACGGTGGTTGACTGCCGGAGCCTGAGTCATTTCCCTTCATTTCCCTAAAATTCTACCCCTATCTCTTGCTGGTGAAAAAATTCTCAAGCTTTGAAGTTTTCTAGGAAACAACAAAACATTCTGGAAAATTCATTCTCCCCAAAGCACACCCAAAGGCTAGCGGCCTGAGGAAGTCCACCATGAAGAAAGGCAAGATGTAGCAGCCTCAGAGTGTGGTTAGAAAAATCTTAAAAGACCACGCCTATCCCCTTCATGTTTCACGACTGTCCTAGGTCATATCCAGACTCATATCTCAGGCCCCATAAGTCATGCTGCCTGACTTCGGCACACACTCTCCTCAGCCCCAGGCTTCCTTCTGAAATCATGCCGTGTGGCTGCCTTTCCCCTAAGGTCACCCCCCAGTCATCTCTTTATCCCACTGGACTCTGTGACCCATTTCTAACACCACCTTCTGCTTTTCCCTTTAACTTCTCTTCTCCTCCATGTCCTCCTGTGGGAACACCCAGTGATGCCCAGACTAGCTGCTATCCAGACAGCACTGTCAGTCTAGCCGGCAGCAAAACCACGACATCACTACACACCGCTCATATGTTAGACTCATGACAGCCAGCCTCAGCCTAGCAGGGTTCCCTTCCTACCTGGCTCTGCTAAACAGAGTCTCTCGGTTCCCGAGGTGGCTACAGCCCATGTTTACTTATCTCTGTCATCATAAGTATTAAAAACAGACATGACAGATCCACATTTTCACTGGCAAGATCCACCACTCCCTGCCACTAGGTGCATCTTTTTTTTTTTTTTTTAAATCGGAAAATGAACTCAGGACCAGTGTGCTACCAGGCAGGCACTCAGGCAGCTGGGCTATCTCTCTGGCCCAAGGTGCATCTCCTCTGTGTGCTCTGTGTTTGCTCTTCTAGATGAGTGTCCCTGCCCCTGTCAGAATCTATGCCCCTAACCCTGTGCTCCAAGTCCCTTGTTCTCCCCTCTCCGAGGGTTCTCTTCTGCAGCGAATCCCGCCCTGTGCACATCGTGGACTGGGTCATCTCCAAACACAAGGACCACTTCACGCTCCTCTCCTCACCACCCCTCTGCATCAGCGAATCCCCAGGAGATGTCTCAGGAAATGCCTAGAACACACCAGCCGCCTCCTGCTGGCCTTTTCCTCCGCACCTGCTCCATTTCTGTTTCTGGCCATACCCGCCATTCACCCTGCTATTCTGCCCTGACTTGACCTCCCCCCTCTTCCATGGTCCTCTACTTTACTTTCGTGGCCTCCAGGCCACTTCATTCTCCAGGGCTCCTTTCCTGCCTTCTTCCTCTGACTTCTGTGGACTCCTCCCTGTATGGAGCTGCAGGCTCTAGGCCTCTCCTCCCGTACACCCCCTCCAGGGGAAGCTCCTTCAGCTCACAGATCCACCCTATTGCCAAGATTTCCTGGCCTCCTGGCTCTCAGACCTAGCTTCCTCCTTCAGGAGCTTTCTGGCAGAACGGCAAAAGGCCATGTCAGACGGGAGCACGCTGGAGCCATGATTCCTGACTGCCCGCCTGCTCCTCCTCCTGCCCCACAACTGCTCCTGTTTTGGTGAACTGGAGCGCTTGGCCTGAAAATCAAAGCACCAGCTCTGGTTTGCTGCTTTCCACAGCAGCCCACGTCTGCGCCCCAGGGGTTCATGCCGACATCCACTCTATCCTAGGCACATTCTGCTTCACCTGTCCTGCTGCTAGTCCAGCAGAAGCCCCTGTCCCTCCCTTCTGCTCTGCTGACAGACTGGCCTCAGTTCTCTTCTCCCTGAATAACCCAAATGATCTCGAAAGTCAGATTTTGCTGCTCTTGCTTGCAATCCCCTGCTGGCCTCCGTGGTCCTTGGATAAAGCCTGAACTCCTCGCACTGACTCCAGGCTTCTCTGTGGCCAGATCCCTGCCCAGCCCTCTGACCATGCCACGTGCCAGTTCCCTAATGTGGCGCTGTGTTTCAGCCACACCGCTCCCTCCTGCCCCTGAAAGCTGCCCGGGTCACCCTCACTTAGAGCCCACTCTGGGACCACTCTTCCCTGCCTGGATGCTCCGGTCTCTGAGCACGCACAACCAGGCAGAGGTCGTGCTGCAATTAAAGCCGGAGAGACTGGAATGCTCTTCCATCAGCTAAGTCGATGAATGAAGGCAATGAGGGAACCCGACTCTGCCTGTCACCGTGAGCCCCACGTGTGTCATGCTCAGAAGGCTACACTGAAAGACTCCTTCACAAATCTCCTCATGCACACTCTAGGTTCCCACAAAACCATACTCCAGCACCCTCAATACCTAGTGCACCACCTGGCACTCGGAATTTAAACTCAACGAATTTACTAAATACATCAGAGTTGAGTCTTCCTCGCAATACAAAATAGGTGAGTTGTTCTAGCTCAGTTCCATAGACTGTACTCTGAATATGTAAAGCCCAAGTGTTCTTTCGAAAAGCCCTAGATTTCACATCGTGCAGCGTCTCTGAGTCTCCGCACTGACAGCTGCTGTGCTGCACGGGGGAGAAGTTCCATGGGCCCCATGCCATGCTCCAGATGAGGGTCCCGGTGCATGGCCCCCTCATGATGTGACCAACATGGTGAGCGGAGAATCTAGGGCTGACCCAGGCTCAGTCACAGCCTAGAGACAGTGCCATATTTCCCATGTTCCACATGTGGGGAGAAACAGTCTTGGCAACATAATGGGAAAGGCATGGAATGGGGTCACAAGAGTCACAATTTGCCAGGGCCGGCTAGATAGCTCAGCCGACTAAAGCGCCTGCATAGGCAGAGCGCAGCAGCCGGGGTTTGATCCCCAGCACAGGGTGGGATGGAGTGCCCGCCACACCCCCAGGGTGCACTGAGACCACGATTGAGATGGTGTGGTGGCACGACGCACCTATAAGCCCAGCACTTGGGAGGCTGAACACAGGAAGGTGCCTTCCTATCAAGCGGGTGCTATCATGTCTGAGGGTAGCCATTTGGTGTTGTTCAGAAGTTAAAAAATCCCACAAAACAGCAGTTTACAAAAGCATCCCTGGTTCATGTGAGGAGGATGGCCTTAGAGACCTCAGACAACAAACTCCAGGAGCTCCCAGCAGAGCAGATGGCACCATCCAGGGAAGCCTTGCCGAGGCAGAAGAGGGCAAAGGGGTAGCTGGCGAAGCCTCGCAGGTCCTAAGCAGGCGCTGTTAGCTTGGCACTTGGACCACAGTGATGAAGTCAGCAATCATCATGGGGTTACAGTGCCTGCGTTTAAGCAAAACCATGCTGCACTGGTTTCAAGGGTCGCCATAATGAGCGCTGTAATCTGGGTATTGTGAACAACAGGAATACACTGCTTTACAGTTCCGCATGCAAGAAGTCCAAAATCGAGGTGTTGGCAAGCTGTGACCTTCAGAGGGCCTTGAGGAAGCCTGTCTCTCACCCACACACGCCTGTCTGAGCGCACATGGAACGACAGTCACAGCATGAGGCCACCTCCCAAGGAGCTCATTTACCACCTTCTAAGGCGCCTCTGTGAAGACCCACTCTCCAGTCAAGACTGTATTTTAATGTGTCAAGATTGAACTCCAACATGGCAATCTCAGGGGAGGGACACTGCCGCCCACTTACTTGGATTCACTCGGATTTTACAAGGTTCAGACCATTATCTAAGGCCAAGACTTAGACACCTGACACAGCTAACGATAACAGCCCTGTGTGTCAGAGGGCAGGTCTCAGGGCAGTGGTTCCTGTACCCCGTGGGGCCCCATCCACATCTCGGGGCCATGGTTTCCACTTTGTGAACAAGTTGATCTTATTCCATTGTCTCAGTCACTTTTCTCTTGTGGCTGGGACAAAATACCCGATACCCAAAATGAAGGAAGGAAAGACTTATTTAGCTCACAGTCGCTGGAGGTCTCAGTCCTACTCGGCTGGCTCCAAGGCAGAGTGGCACAGGGCAGAGGGCACCAGAGCACTTGAGCAACACGGCGGAGTAGCAGCAAGAATGACTACAGAGCGGAAGTCTGTCTCTCTTAAACTGCATTCAGGCTCTCCGCCCCAGGCTGGGGGAAGTACTCACATCCATAATCCCAGAAGTACTAAGACCCATAATCCCAGTGGATCATGAGTTAATCTCAAACTGTAGAAGCCCCCGCTCCATGACTGCATAAGGCTGTCGGGGGGACAACCAGACACAAACCATGACATCCGTGAATGGAAACCTTGCCCCAAATAGGAGGGAACCTGTAAAGTTACATAGCTGTTAATCACAACAGTAAAGACCTGGAAAAAGCCCTCTGACTTCAGAAACTATAAGGCGAACTTGGTCTTTTCCAACCCCATCCCCCGACCTTGGAGAACAACCTGGCTACCTCGCTCCTCTGGGGTCCAGCAGGTGGACAGGTGCCGTAAGAATTACAAAAGAAAAGGTCCTGCGCAGAGCTCGCTAAATGTAAGAGCGCTGCACAAATACTGTCATGGGGACACTGAAGGACAGAACAAAGACTGACACTGTCCTCTGCCTGTTTCCACACTGTCATTGGAGGCCTGGCTTTGTTCTGGGAGCCAGTCCACCTCTACCCAGCCTCTTGCCCAGGCTTCTTGCCCAGCCTGGCCTGATGCTGGTGTCCTTAGAAACATCAGTGTCCCTCGGAGGACAGGCGACCTCCTTCCAGTTAACCTGAGCTTCCTGCCTCAAGGACAGAGACGGGTCCTGTCCTTGGTATGAGCTCATCGCTCTGCCGCCACCCTCGGTGATCAGCTGTCTCCCACTGACACAAAGACATCAAAAGGCCCCAGAAGACAGTCCCCGACTGCACCTTCTTTGCTCCTTTTTAAGAGAGATGCTTTGCTTTTCCATAAATAGTTCAGAGCCTGATGCTATGTGAATATTTCTTCAAAAGTGGCTCTCTCCAGCGGACTGGCGCACAGCTGTCAGTCAGCTCAGCTGGGAAGCAGAGGAGAAGAAGAGGTGCAGTTTCCCCCATCCCCGGTCTGGATCTCTGTTCACCCAGCACAGTCGGCTCAGCATCACTGCCGAATCTAAGGCTGAGCCCAGGACGGACCTCCGTTCCTGGAACACCTCATTTGTGGTGGAAACATCGAGCCAAGCAGATCTGGAGATGCAGGGAGCACTTGATACTCCAAGCCCAAGAAAAGCTTTCAATCATGTATTTTCTGATAGAAATTTTATACCTGAATGCTTAGTGAACTTGAGCATGTGAAACTGTAGGGCAGCACTTACCACAACTTTATTCTTTTTATGGAATTGTGTTTTCTTTATCTATCACAGTTTTTACTCATCTATTTGTTGTATGTTGCCTGTCAGGCCAGTGTTCCACCACAGAGCTGCACCTCCAGCCCAAATAACATTATTCTCTTACCCTGCTGCATGGCCTAAAGTGTTTCTTGGGACAGGTTCTTCACACAGCACTGGATGAGCTGATCCTTTGGATTTTCTGGTCACTCTGAGATCATGAAAAGAACTGTGGTCACAGCAAGGCACAAAAATGTCTGTTGAGAAAATACCTAGTCCTGTATAACAGTCGCAAACCTCAAATGTCAATGAAGATGATGCACAATGAAACCTGCACCCTTTGCTTGGGGCTACTTCCGGCAGAAAGCCTAGGAGAAAATGGGCAGTGACCACGTCTGCTTCCTGCTGATGTGGCTCTCAGGTTGGCTGCAGGGCTGAGGCGAGGGAGGTGGGAGACCACAGATGGCTGGTAGAGCCAGTCCCTACACTGTCCTGAGAACCTTCACCCCGTGACCCCAGGTAGCATCAGCTGCTGGAGGTGGAGCTGGTCCCAACACTGTCCTGTGAGGCCTTCACCCAGTGACCCCAGGTAGCATCAGCTGCTGGGGGTGGACCTGGACCCAACACTGCCCTATGAGGCCTTCACCCAGTGACCCCAGGTAGAATCAGCTGCCCTAGGTTCTCCTGGTGAGCAGGAACAGCCACGCCCACCAGGAGCTGAGGTGGACCAAGGGCCAACCCCACACAGCTGGTCCACAGGTGTGGACCCTCAGTCACAACAACTCAGGCTATGCCAGCCACGGTCAGCACACAGGCTCTCACCTCCCTAGGTATTACCATAGCCCAGCATCAGTCTCTAATGCCAATGAGGCTGAAGCACTAGGGGCAGATCCATCAAGCCCCCCTCATTTGACGTGAGGAGGAGCAGTTCCTCTTCTCCATGTTTAATAGCAAAAACACCATCCCCCGCTCCAGAGAAATCCTCCATCAAATCAACACTCCCAGGCTGGGGAAATAGGTCAGTAGAATAAGCACTTGCCTGGCAAGCGCAGGGGCCTGAGTTCAATCCCCAGTTCTGCAAAAAAAAAAAAAAAAAAAAAA
>NDGM011082089.1:0-11113 GCA_002564305.1 Octomys mimax | reverse complement strand
AAAAAAAAAAAAAAAATAGCTAAAAAAGTGGGGATGTGTTTAATTAAGCAATGCTATAATGAAAGACTGCATGTTATTTGTAGGACCATGACATCTAAAATTTTAAGGATTTGTAGATAAGATAAGATTTGGAAACTAGATTTAAAAACCTGAAAAACTACTTTTGAATATGTAAGTTTAATTCACTTTATATTTTTAATATACTATAGAAACTCATTCTTAAGGGGAATAAATAGCTTACAATGAAAGAAGCTATAGAATTGCTTTTCCTCCAGCTAAAGTTTGTGGCTTCTAGGTGGCCAAGCTGTGCTCCACTCCATAGAACTGGTTTGATTGTCCAGTTACTGTTTATTGAGGTTTGGCCTCCCCTTACTTCTTAGGAAATGGACCAGTGGTTCGGAAAGATGAAGATGTGAAGCGGAATCACACCAGTCCACTCCAACATCCTCTCACCACTGGTGGCTTAAAGGCCTGCTTCAAAGGCTACTGGCCTGGTGGTGTAACTTAGCAATTCTTAACCCTAGCGCCACGCATATAGGGGGATGAACAAGTATTTTGCTTTTAGGTGTCTGGGTGATTTCACAAATGAACAGAGTCTGCAGCTCATGCTGGAGGCCTTCAGCTCAATCCCCACACCGTAGGAATACACGTATGAGCAGGCTTAGCTGAGACCCACGGGTGCAGGAGTAGACATCTGTCATTTTAAGGACCAAGGGACATTTGAGACTAGGGCTGCACATAGAAATGCTCCATATTATGTTCCATGGAAGCCACAGGCCAGGCAGAGCTGAGAACTGCTTCAAATGTAGTGTGACTGAGAAAGCGAATTTTAAATTTTAGAGGAATTCTGATTTAAAAATAGACATTTAAATGCACATGGTCTCAAATGGCAAGCGACTACTGCAACTGAGCAATACTGAGTTCTGGAGTTTTAGGCCACTTAAAATGGTCTGAGTCTGTTAGGAAATAAGTGTGGAATGACTCTTATGCTAGCCCACCCCCGAACACTTCCTGCTCAGCTCTCTGTGGAGCTCTGCAATCCCATTTCTTGACAAGAACTGCAGCAGGGCGTGGTGGTGCATGCCTGGAGATCCCAGCACTTGGGAAGCTGAAGCAGGAGGATCAATGTGAGGTCCAGGCCAGCATGGGCTATCTAGTGAGTTCAAGGCCAGCCTAAGCTACATAGCAAGACCCTGTCTCAAAACAAGAAAGAAAGAAAGAGTAGAAAGAAAGAAAAAAAGAAAGAAAGAACTGCAGTGGTAGAGAGCACAGTTGCAGGATTATTCTGGCCTGGTGTCCCCTCCTCCCCTGTCATGGCTAACATTCCTTTCTTTAAAAATTAGCAAAGCCCATCAGAACTATAAACTTCTTAAGTCTCACAACTTCATAAAGGAGCAGCAAAGCAATTAACGCTCCTGGAAAGGGCCCTCTTTGCTCCTCAGTGTGGGACAGTGTTTTGCAGCCAGAGGTCATGACCTCTGTCACGTAGGATGGAGGGTTTCCAGGGGACTCTGCTGGGGCCTGAGTTTCAGAGCTAAATATAGGTCACTGGCAGGGCCACCTCCCGCCCCAGTCTCTCCAAGCCTGTTCTGTTCATGGATGGAAGGCCCCCACGGACAGGGGGACGAAAGCTTGAGAAAACTACAGCAAAATGACAACAGAGAAAAAAAAAAAAATGACAATAGATACAGAAGTCCCTTTTGGATGAGACTGCTGTTGAACAAACAAAACTGTATACTTACTCAATTTGAAAAATAACTTATAATCTATGGATGGCTATTTTAACTTTTTTCAATACAACAAAGTTTACTAAAGAAAGAAAAAGGTTCTACAACCAGGCAGCATTCCAGACCAAAGATGGCTCCGGCTGCCCTCTGTCGCACTTTCTTTTCATTTTTTCGGTTAAAAAAATGGGAACATGTATGAATTGCTAGCAAATAAGTCTTGAATATGCAATTAATCTGGAAACGTAAGAAGAGTCTCCCAAGCCTTCATGAATGATAGTCTTTCAAGCTGGTGGCCTTTATTTCACACCAAAATATTTATCAGGGCAGATGCTTCCTGATTTTCCCAAACAGTGTGGACAGAGGGTGGTCCCCAGACCACAGCAGCAAGGGCTTCTGGGAGCTGCCCAGAAAGGCAACTTCTCAGAAGCCACCAGACCTTGTCAACCAAAACTCTAAGGGCCCCTGGGGCCCAGTGATCTGTGAGAACCTCCAGGTCATTCTGGGTGTGCACCAAAGTCCGTGATCCACTCACCCAGAGTGTAGTAACCCCCCTAAAAATATCTCCAAGGGAGAAGATTCCATGTGTCCTGAAACTGTGGGGTACCTAACACTGACCTTCAACAGGGCCTTGCTGAGCCACTCGACTTTTGATGATTTTAAATTGAATTTCAGACCTTTATCATTTGTTAGCCTTCAACTTCTGAAAGAGTTTCATGAGAGAAGAGATTGCTAAGTGTACCTTATGGCAAATCCAACATATAACAATTTCAGATATATACAACTGATACACTCGGAGGATCATTCCTCATTTAAAGAGATTATTAAATTAATAAAATAATAAATACACTAGAGGATGAAACACTAATATTACACAGTGCGTTTTAAATATGTCAATTTACAGATTACAAATTTCCAAACATCTCACGTGACAGGAGAAAAGAGGTAATATACGAACCCTGATTTCACACTTCGCTGGTTCATACTCCAACTTTTTCATTTACTGTGTCATGTGGGCCAAACCTCAGGTGTGTCGATTTTGCTAAGCCTATTTCCTCACCTGGAAAAATGGCTGTAAGAATTGTTCTAGCCCTTCAATTTGTGTGTGAGGACTGCAGGGGACAGCAGAAGTAGCACGTAGGCTGGCACATAGTAAGCTCTCATTAAATTGTGTTGTTGCTTTTTAAATTGGCTCAGCTGGGACTAGTCACTAGGAAAACAGATATGAATGTTTTATCACTTAAGAATGTTTACAGAAAGCAGTTAAAGTTTATACAAAGCAAATAAGAGCCAACCAGGTTGAACACGAGACACCAGTGGGTGTTTACACCCTCCTAAGTTCTAAGTTCCAGCCAAACTCATCATGGTAATTTCAATTTCCCTACCGGTGACTGACTTAGGTGTGAGCAGTCTTGTGCTCTAAATTTCCGTGAGCCAATAAGCTCTAAGTTTCTCAGAGGCATTTCTTCTATCATAAAAGATAAGTAGGAGAAACTAATTTTGAAAACTGTGATATGAGAGTACCCTGCCCAGGAGCTGCAGCAGCCATTTTGTGACCACGAGGAGAGAGATCACTGATATGAGAAGGGAACAGATGGAACTTACAAAGGACCATCTAGCTCAGCAGCACAAGCACCTGCCTGACAAGCGCAAGGTCCTAAGTTTGATCCCCAGTACAAAAAAAAAAAAAAAAGAACTTTGTAACACTGAGCTTGCTGAACTACTGAGTTTGGCTCATCAAACCTACAGCTTGCCTCCCAGTACTAATTTAGTTGAAACGGTGTTATTTTTTTTTACACCACTAATCGTAGGGTTGTATGTTAATATGAAAGCAAACTAAATGATCTGATATTAAGCTGATATGGATTGATTGGCTCTGTAACAAAATATTGGAACTTTATTCCTGAGGCGACCTTAAGCCACACAGAGAATCCTTGGTAAACAGTGCCTTTACTACCAGTTCATCTGTATAGAAATATCATTAGTATTTCTTTTTTGTTCTCTACCCAAAAGGTTTAATGAACTGTTAGCTAAAAGTCGAATGTGCTAACTTCATAAATTAAAAATTCTTTAAATTTCTACTGTACATATAAATATAGAAATTATTACAAAATTTAAAATAAAAATAATTTTTTTATTGTGGCACCGGGAATTAAACTCAGGACCTTATGCTTGCCAGGCAAGCACTTATCCTACTGAGCTATCTCCCCCACCCCCAAAAATAAGTATTTTAGTTCTGTTATAATCCTTCAATACTAACTGTATTTCCCTACCTTATCTCCATAGTTTATATTTTCTTTGATGTTTATTTCAAGGTAATATGAACAAAATATACCAAATAAAGACTCTAGCATGGTTTGTTGTGGATTTGCTTTTGCTTTTTCCAGTTGTAGAGATTCAACCTGGGGACCTCGCACATGCTAGGGGAAGGTTCTACCACCAGCTACATCTCCAGCCTCCTTTGTTGTTTTCGGAGACAGGGTCTTGCTACGCTCCCCAGGCTAGACTCAAACTTGGGATCCTCCTGCCTCAGCAGGCGCTCCAGTGGCTGCGGCTACATGCACGGGTCACCAGGCCTTGCCGTGTTATTATTTTTAAGTTTCTGCGCATGCGGGTACAACTCAGGGATGCAGCAGAGGTTCAGCATGTGCAGGATACAGGGTTTGATCCCCAGCAGCTCAGTAAGTAAATATTGCGCTGTCTTCATCAAATGGACCTCACAGGACATATTCCATACTCCTTGTGTCAAAGTGTGCTTTCAATGTCTCTTCTTAGGCAAATAAACCATTGTTTTCGGTCTCACTTTGCAACAGGAATTTGCATCAGATAAGTATCTATTCATGCAGCATCTAGCTGGGCTAAGACTAAAGCATGCTTGCCCAATTTCCCTGTGGTGAATATTTGTGGCCTAAATAATAGTCCTTCCATGGAAGGACATTTGTCAAAGCCTGTATCAACTGATTTAAATTTAAAACAGAATTTTTTCCTCCAGAAATCTTACTTGGTCTTCATTCCCAAGTGGATAACCCATATGCCTAAGACCTTAGATTTAAAGTATCTTTAAAGCCAATAATCATGGAGCACAGGCCTGTAACCTCAGCACTCTGGGAGGCTGAGGCAGGAGAAGCCCAAGTTTAAGCCCAGCCTGAGCAGTTTAGCAATTTAGCCAGCTTGTCTCAAAATCAAAAAGGGCTGGGGATGTACCTCAGCGCGAACGCTTTACATTCAATTCTCACTGTGGCAAGAACAAACAAGCAAACAAACAAAACTTTATTTTAAAAAATTGTAACCAGCATCTTGTAATAGCACACAAAAGACTGGGGAGTGGTGGATCTCAAACAAAAAGTCCCCAAATAAAAATAAATGTTGAATAAATGAAGTATAAAATATCCTTTTTTTTCTTTTTCAGAATTAAATTATCTCTGCTTTATTTTCTGTTCAGATTCTCCATCTGAGAATTATTTTGGAAAGAAAAAAAAAAAAAAAAGTCACACTCCAACACCCATTTTGTGCATTATTTTCCTCTTTTTGCAAAAGCAGGCTGGGTACAGCAATCTATCAGTGGAGTCTCGAGGAAAGAGCTGAGAGGTGGGAGACGCATGCAAGAAGTGGGTCACACGGGAAGCAAACGCAATTTCAGATCTATACTGAATTTGGTTTCCAAGGGTAAAACGGGATTCTTCTTTCTTCTAGAAAAGTTCATTCCAAGGGAAGATCAGATTGGCCCTGGTTGATGTTTTCAGCCTTTCCTATTAGGTCGTCTTAATGTCTCCTTCGCCCCACCATGGCCCATTACCTAATGGGTTTAGCTAACCTGAAATTGTCTCAGTCCTGCTAAATACACTTTAACATGAAATCATATTGGTTCATGACATTAAGTCTTAGCATAATTTTCAGTTTATTCTATTATTGATCAAGCTCTGTAATTTAAAGTTCATTTTTCTGCGGTTTATTGCCTAGATTTTGATTTAAAGATTCCCTACGTCTTTGGCATCATTTCTTTCTTGTTTTGGAAGGCTGTTTTTTGGCCATTTGGCCCCTCATTAACCCCTCCCTCCATCCGAGGGATGGCCGGAGTGAAGGAAACGTTATGACGTTTTAATATAGCCAGTTTTACTACTTGCTACTATCTTTGATAAAATACTGTGCAAGAAAAAATAAGAGTATGATTTTCGACTGAAATAGCATTTCAGGATTCAAAAAAAATTTTTTTAAACTGTCCATAGTCTAGCAGCTGCTATCTCAAAAATTGAGTTAGTTCTCTCTACATTAAATTTCATCAAGGTTTTTAAATAATTAAAGCCATAGCCTATTATTATAATTCTAATCACATCACACCGAATTCCTGAACTAAATAAATGTCTCTACAACATTAACAATTTAAAAAGAATTAATGCCCAAACAATTAAGAGCTAAAATGAAGCACAAGGTGGATTTTTTTAAAAAATGGAGACTAATATAAAATACTGAATTTTTTTACCTCATAGATTTAAGCCTCCTTACTCACCAAGTGGTATGAGGGTCACATATAGAAAAATAATCTTTACTATAAATGTCGATGGGTGGTTTCGACAAGTGGAGATTTAACTCTAATGGTTACTTCATAATCAATGATGTAATAGTCAATGATGTAGGAGAACAAAGAGCATAGCTACGTATGGACTTCATACCATCAGTTTGTTTTTAAAAGGGGGGCTGCATTATAGACACATTTTCAGTTTTCAGCGGTTAAGGGAAATGAAAAATGTTACCACTGTGAATAGCAGAATATTTTAGCAATAAATGTGTGGGAAAGCATATTTTATTCAGGAGATCAACTTCACAGAACTAAACTCTACAGCACAACCAGGTTAGAGAATGGATTTACACCTGCAGTATCTCATTCTATAAATAATCTATAATGTCAGCAACCAGTCTTGAAGGAGTTTTTACACTTTACGGGGATAAAATGTTACAGTGGATATTTTTCAAGTCTTCATAACATAGTAGAAATAAAAATACAGGCATAACGCATATTTATTTTTGAAGTTCAAGGAAAGATAAACAGATTATAGGAAATACTATTTCTCGTCATTTTCACACAGTCTTTCAGTTCAAACTATTAAATGACTGACGAAAATAACCTTTATGTACTTCAAAGAAAATGAAGACAGTAACTCCTGAAGCGTTCACTCTAAAGAAATAATCTGTTTAATCATATGGCAAAGACGATCTAGGCTACTATTTCAGTTGTTTTTATTTTATTTGGGAAAATAATCTGTTTTAAGGTATAATTACTAATTCCTCCCACTTTCTTTTTGAACTAGAGACATACTTGGTATATTCATAAACTAAAACATTTACAGATAGCAGTAAAATCTATGTCATATCATAACACATTTTTGTTCTTGGGAGGCTTTGGGCCTAAATTCCACATTCTCTGATCAGATAACTATCCCTATGAACAAAGATGGAAAAGATACAATACTGCTTTCAGGTTAACATTTTTAAAGTTAAAAGTAGTTGTACACATATTCTTAAAACATTATCCTATTACACAATATTTGCTCTTTTTAAACAAGTCTACGTGAAAAATCCAACTGAAACAGCATTTGAAAATACAGCAATAATGTAGGCACTGGCACACCACAAACTCCTAGAAAATCTTCAGGAAAGACTCAGAATAGCTATTTGAGAAAACCCAGGTTCAAAATGAAATTCAACTTTTACAATGTTCAGGGAACTAAAACTCAAAAATGTTTTGTTACACGGAAAAGGCGCTAGCTAGCACCTACGCTCTTGTAATTTAAAAAATTCCAAAATGTCCCTGAGGAGAGGGAGGATAAACCAAGAGCTTATTACTGAAGGATCTGATACAGCGGAAATAAATTAGATCTGGTAAAGCCCAGCTGCAAACTGCATGCTCGTCCCTGATGTCCCTTGGACTGCCTGTGACGACATGTCTGCTCTTACCACAGTTCACAGTTCACCGAAAACATTTCAATCATCCAAACGGAATATTTCCACTGGCCAAATTAAACTTTCTTTAAGAAAATAAAAGGATAAGATAATAGATAAAAATCTTGCCCCACCTCTTTTTTTTTTCTTCCTTTTTTCTTTTAGTGAAACTGACATAAATTGTTAGGAGCACTACAGCGCCACCAACACAGATCAATGCAAAACAAAAAAGATCTCCCACCGTGTGCAAAAAGAAAAAAAAAATTAGAAAAATGCCCAAAATTACAAAATGTCTCCCAAATCTACCTTTTTTTGAAGAAACACAAGCTAGATCTGCAAAGATGAGCGAATGAAGAGCTTCAAAAAGATAATACGAGAGACTACAAGTTTGGATCTCATCAGCAAATAAAAGAACCACTATTTAGTAACAGCCATAACTTAATATAAACCCGGCTATGTCAATCTCCACCTTCATTATACCAAGGGCAGTTTTTCTGTAGTTTGCATTCAAGCGATCCATCAAGAGGGTCATAATAGGCCTATTTCTTTAAAACTACAACCACAGTTTGCCTGCTCATCATTTAGTAGTGGACAAATTAGGTAATATGTAATTTTTATGAAGAAAATAGATACACATATTTAGCATTACCAACATTGCTGCCACAAAACAAGTCCATCTTGAAATATCTGAGTTCCCCTGTAGTTTACAGCAATGAGACTATAATTTATATTAAACACATTTAGATTTAATAATAAAAAAAACCTATTTTTTTCTTTTAGTAAAAATTCACCAGACAAGATTAGGTAGAACCCGCAGCGATCAAAGCTAAAGAAAAATACCAAGACTGGTTTTCATTGGAAGAAACACAATGAAAATTCTTTTCCTCGGGTAGCCCCTTCAAAGACATAAGGCCAATAAATGTTTAAAATCACCAACTTACCATCCGTGCAAGCCAAGGAGCCAGTTCTCGAGAGAAAATTGTAACAATATAGGCTGGAGATCTGTGTGCCTAGGAAAAAACAGCTTCCAGGCGGCAGATGGATCTTCTTCCAACATCTTGAAGATATTTGGGAAATAAAAAGTCAGACTTTCTTCCACGGTCGGCGGCGGAACCTGGTGGCTCTCCCCCAGGATCCGTGGGCGTTTGGGGGAAATCGGAGGAATAGCCACCGAAGGTTCAAAGCGGCGGAGGCAGCGGCAGCAGCAGCAGGCTGGGGTTAACAACTTTGCGAAGGCAGCAGGCGCGCGCTGATTGGCTGCGCCGCGGTGTCCCTCGGCCGGCGCTGTCCCCCGGGCCCCGCCTCCTGCAGCTCGGGAGATGCAAGCGTGTGCCATTTTACACGGGGCTTCCCGGAGCACGGCCGCCCGCTCGCCCGCCCGCCGCCCGCCCGCGGAGCCGGCGCGGGGTGACGCTGCGAAACAATGGCTCCCACGCCCGCCGCGAGCGCGGGCGCTGCCCGGGCCCGGGAGGGCGGCTCGGCCGCGGGCGGTGGGCTCCGGGCAGCAGAGGGCTTTGCCCAAGCACATCGCGGTCGGTCGCCTCTCGGAAAACGTCCCCGTGCGAGCGCGATGCAAACGTGGCCGTTGCAAAACGGGGTCCATCAACTCACGTTCAATTGGACAGCGCGAAGGTGCCTAAGAAGGCAGTCTTCCTCGCAAAAAGGAAAAAGACTCCAGCGCCAAGAGCTTGAGTTCTTAAAAAAAAAAAAAATTGTGTTAGCCACCATAACTGCTAAATTTGTACAAAGAGTTAAAAAAAAATTACTGATTTTGGTGGTTAAATTTAAAACAATAGGCATCCCACCTCCCCCGAAATTGTGTTTCACAAACCCTCACCGCCTGACGGAATCCTACCAATTCTACCACTGTGTCTCACAAACAAAATGGCTGTGGTGCTGAGTTTTTTGGATCCTCCTCCTGGCCTCCAGGAAGTGGTAGAGATCCAAAATAAATACGGTACTGAAAAGTGCATTGTTGAATCTGAACTCCGGGCAAACCCTTTGGTAAGGGGTCTTAGAAACGTGCTGCTTTATTTTATTTTATTTTTTTAAATTAGGCTTTTTTAATTGTTTTGAAAAGCACATCAATCACTAGAGATTTACTTGACTGTAATTTGAACTTCCTGCTTTACATATTTATAAGGTCTTTCACCTATCTTGGCAGGCTTTCAAATTAAGTGGGCTGGGAAATTTATGCTGTGAGCTGAGTCAGGTAGTTGGTAGTTGTAGCCCGGGCTTTTAAATAAAGACAGAATCTAAAAGTTAAAAAAAAAAAAAACAATTGCAACACTATGATTGATTGTAAATGTAAAGTCACAAAAGTCTGCAAACATCAAAATGTGTCAAATATTCCATAGATGTGCTAATTGAGCACATTCAGGATAAAATTCTTTGCCAGTTACATTTCTAATGAGCCAAGATTAGAACGGCGTTTAAAGGATTTGGGTGAAGGGTGGAGAATTGCCCGTATGCTTCAGGACCTTTGACACACACACACACACACACACACACACACACACACACACACCTTGTCTAGCATTTACAGTAATGGGTGACTCTAAAAGCTATAGTTAGGGTGACTATATAATTTATTGTCTACAGCAGGACACTCTGAGTCAAAGGGGCTTATATTATTAATTATAGGGTGGCTGGAATCAACAGCGGCTATCCATGGCAAGCCAGAGGTTAGAATCATTATGTAGCTCACAGAGCCCTTGATGAACTTTTCCCAACAGGTCACTCAGGGCCCAGATCAATTTAGGCAGAATCTGAGCTCAATTCCTTCTCTGGGCCTTCTTTACCAGCTTTGCTCTGCTGTCGACTGAAGTCCTCGTCCAAGGACACTTCAATTCCAGTCTATTAATGAATAGTCACAATAAGGAAAATCCACAGGTATGTGCGCCCATATATGCATGTCAATACTTTCATTGTTTACATATTAAAATATTATGTGCCCTTCCCAGTGTGCTTATTTCTAATTGCATACTTTCCTGTGGTATAATTTTAAGTTTTTGAGACAAAGTTTATGATTTATATGATTTGAAGGGTTTTGCATTTTTGTGTTGGTAGAGGTAAAATGTATAGTGAAATGTTTTAGGAAAATCATCACAGAGAAACAGGAAAAACAATTTTTTATTTTTGTGGAACCAGGGATTGAACTGAGGCACTTGCACTTGCCAGAGAAGTGCTTATTCCACTGAGCCATCTCCCTGGCCCCAAGGAAAAACAACTCTTGAGTTGTTTATTGAAATTCCTCTAGAGCACTTGGTGTCGGCCATGCATAGTGCTTAGTGCTTCGTAGGCATTAATAAATAAGCAGATAATTTTCTCCTTTGTGGGGCTTATAAGTTACAAAGGAAGCAGATGAGGTCAGAAATGTAGGTAGGAGTAACACTGTGAAAATCACAAGGCACAAAAAGGAGTTCAGTATCTGAGCAAGAGAATTATAGACC